>JAMWET010004065.1:185000-317580 GCA_024036415.1 Prochilodus magdalenae | reverse complement strand
AAGCCTGAAGAAGCTCCACATATGCTAAGACCCTTTTCTCTGCTCAAAACTTGTTGCAAGGGCATGTACATTTTTAAAATTTAATTTAATTAAATTTAATTTAATAAAAACTTTATTCTTCATTTTTTATATAAGACATAAACAAAGTGATTCAAAATGGTTTGATATGAAATGGGTCATTGTAGAGAAACATACCGACCAAAAGTATCATAAAGTAATGTCTCAGGCATCAGTCAACACACAAGGGCTGGGCGATATAGCCAAAAATATCAGCACGATACATTTTTAAAATATCAGTCGATAATTATCATAATAAATGTCAAATCATCATTTTTGTTCCCCCTCTGGTGGCGACAACAGAGTAGTGTTGCTATCCTTGCAGTTGAAAATGCCACTAGGGCTCTGTATAAAGCGAATGTGTGAGAGCATTGTATTCTATTTATATTATAACAAACATTTATCACACTTATATATATATATATATATATATATATATATATATATAAATTTTTTTTTTTTTTTTAATTATTATTATTACATTTTATATTATAATTCTATCGAAAAAATGATATCATTATTGAAATGATATAGCCCTATTTGTAACCATTTCATGCTGTCACAAGCTTTAAACTGCTACAGACATTCCACGTTGAAGCACTCTGAAAGACTTTACCACAAAATAGTCCACAAAATATTGATTTTTAGAAAAAACAGTGGACTTCCTCTTTCAGGACACTGTTGTACCTTTAAGAGTGTAGTTAACATTGTTTGTACCATGTGAGACATTGTAGTATGAGTGTAAGTGAGGCCCGTACCCCATGTTAGTGTAGCCAAGGTGAGGAGTTCAGGGGGAGCTGTCCCAGGACGCAGTATGTACTTAGGACTGTAGGGCTCTGTCTGTGCCTCACTGTCCCGATAATCTGTCTGCACACCCACTGTGCGCTGGAAAGGACTCTCAGCCCTGCCCTTCTGGGCAGACAGGAGATCAGCTCTGCCGGAAATCACAGACAAATGACCAAACACAGCTATCAGTGAACATACAGGGCAGCACTGAACTCAAATACACATAAAACACTATCCAATATTAAAGTTCATTTAACCCTCCCATATTTGTCATGGCATTAAACGGTGTGCAAATGTTTGGGCACCCTGGTCAAATGTTTTGTTGATGGTCTAATTGGAAAAACACGAGTCACAGTATTATGACCACTTCCTACTTTTGACAGGGACGGCATGTAGCTCATGAAGTAAGGCATGTTTTTTTGTGGTTTCTAAATATTACCCTGGTCCCCTAATTCCTCTGAATTGAACCCAACTGAGCATCTGTGGGACCACCTTGATCATTACGTTAGCTCTATGGACCACTCTCCATGTGTCCTCCAAAAACTGAGATTCCAGTCCTACACTGACTGTTTTGAGTAGCACGCTTATCAGCTTCACCCCACCCCCCCCCCCTCTGTCATATGGCTGCACAGAACTGTTACTCTGGATATTAGCTGGTGGTCATAATGATGGGACTCTACTATGTATGGTCCTCTAGGCAGAAAACACTTCTGAGTCAATAAATAATTTAAATAATAAATAATAATCAATAATTAATTCATATTTTAATGTAATATAAAATAGGCATACTACAATGTATGGAAATGTCAAATGTCAGGATGACAAATTTGAGATTTATCTGGTTAAAATAATTTACACAATAAAATACACTCCTTATTGTGTAATAAATGCATTATTATTTATTTACATGGAACTTTTGTACATGCCTGAATGAAATGAGCAATGTGCAAGATGATGCAACCTTTTACGTAATATACAATATAAGATATATAATAAATAATAACTCTAGACACCTATAGGGTACCGAAAACTTGTGGATAGATCAGACTGACGCTACGCTGCTGAATGCTTTGCATATTAATGCTATGAGAAGCATCTTGTCATTGACTTACTTGGGTAAAGCAAAAACAACATCAGGAGGGACCTGCTGGGAAAAGGGGATGAGCGGACTGAAAGAGAGATGAACAGATGGAAAGGAGAACAGGAAGTGATAAAAATAAAACACATTTAGTGCATGTTTGTAAGAGAGACACTCCATATTGCAGGAGCAGTAATTAAAAATCATCAAGGCTGCTTTTCACAGTTGTCTCTTTTGTCTTTTTCATTCACAACCAACGCATGGAAACAGTCTCCACTAGAAACAGAGTCGAGGAATCAGGTATCTTAAGTGGGTGGCTCACTCGCTGCTAATTAAGGTGCATTTGAATGTGTGTGGAGTCAGTAAGTTCCCACACAAATCCTTCTCACCGTTTAAAAAACTTCCATCTGTCTACTCCGGCCACATCCTCAGTGTTTGGTTGGTGGAGTTGAACGCCTGGCAGCACCCTGACAGGTACACACACAGAGGGTGACGTATAACATCTTTGCAGGATTACACATGAATCCAAAACAAATAGGAAGAAGACGTAGTAGGTCTGGAGTTACTGGTTGTCAGCAATCACACCAAGCCCACTCTGAGCCCACCAAAGACTTTAGATTTAGGATTGTAATAGCATTCAGCCCGCTTACAGTGAGGGTCAATTAGCCAGCAAATCTGTGTTTGTGTGGTAAGCTGCACACTCTAAATCGAAGCCTCGTTTCAGCTGCATTGTGGGTGCGTGTTGCGGTCAGGTCACATTTTGTGCTGTGCTGTGCTCTGTGTTGTAGGCACAACAGCACTATGTGTATGTGCATGTGTGATTACCCTGCCAGTGTCTTCAGAGCCTCTCTCCTCTGCTCTGAATGACCTTTCCATCGGCGGTCGATGAAGGCAGGCACTCGGTCGGCAGCATCCAGGCGCAGTGTGAACCGTGGGTGGTGAAGGAGGTTGCTGAACATGGAGTTAAATTCTGGAACCTTTGTCTGGAGTCACAGAGACAGAAACCCCTGTATCAGTAGTAACAGTCACCGGTTTCACTGGTGTTTCATTCAGACTTTCAGGTGTGGTTCTCACTGTTACTTTAAGAGGACTCTAACTCTAATTCTCTATTCAATACTGCATATAATTACATAATCATATTCTTTGATGTTGCTTTTGTGCTTGTTTTGCTATTCAGTGAGGATGGGTTCCTCTTTTGAGTCTTGGTTCCTTCCTCTTGCTCTGAGGGAGTGTTGAATCTGGCACCTTTGGCTTGCTCATCGGCTGCCTGGACCTAGTTGCTCTGTAAAGCTGCTATGTGGCAACATCTGTTGTAAAAGGTGCTAGATAAATAAACTTCACTTGACTTGATTCTCATGTTTGATCTGTCGTATATGCCATACGGCGTGGTTTGGTGTCAGACAGTTCATTGTAGAGACTCAGATTTCTTTCCAGTGGCAGTGATAGGAACCAACGGTTACCACAGGTAAACTTACACATCATGTGTTGATGATGGTGAAAAAGTAGAAAATCTGTGGAAAGCAGAAACCATTTTGTCTTACAACGAACATGCATGTATCCCTTTGCCATAATCGGATTAAAATGAATGGACTAACAAGACATTCTAGGCCAAATCTTTATCACAAAACTATAGCAAAACAAAGCATAAGGAAGTATGTTCACAACCAGCTTTCAGATGTGCATGTCTGGCTCCAGCCGTCACAAGCTTCTATAGAACAGAACCATTTCACACCCCCTCACCACTCTGAATGACTTTATTTACATCTCAATCATTTAAATTATATAGACGTTTTTAGTAAAAGTACCAATTAACTAACAAACACCGCAATGCCCTGTAAGCTACTGCTGGGAACTGATCAGAGGCTGCTAATAAGCTTGAAATTGTAAAATTGTACAACTATTTCCTGTTTGAACAAAAGAGCACCTTAATCAGAAGCCTATGCAGCCTCCTGGTCTGGGAAAGCAGCTAATGGCATTCTGCCATGGTTTTACAATCAGTACTACTGTAGAGTAGACACATAATCAAGCCAATTTGTTGCAGCACTGGCAAAGGTGTTTCATTTTCCCTTTAGATGCTAAATTGCAGTCCTGCTGGGTTTCTAGGGATTTTAAAATTGAAATTCAATTCACTTTAATGTAGAACTACAGAGAGAAAGAGGCCAATAAAGGCAGTCTGGTTCTATCACTGCAGCATTTTCTATTATAACCAATGAAAGGTAACTGAGCCAGTGAACAGTTTTAATTGCACAAATTATATTTTGCTGCAGCTTCAGCTGCAGGCTTACATTACAGCTGTTAGCTAGGTAGCTTTAGAGGGTAGTTCCACCATTCTTTAAAAGGTTTCTGCATGCTGAGCTTTAAGTGATTTGATCTGATGTGAATTGGTGCACTGTAGAATATCTTAATTAAAGCTATGGTACCTGGGTGGGGCGGGGTGCAGTTATGGGTTGGAGGTTAGGGAACCAGCCCTGTGACCACAAGGTCGCCGGCCTCAGTCACTGTCATTAAGCAAGGTTGCTAATCCCCAACTGCTCTCCGGGCACCTTTCCAGGCAAGTGTGCTCACTGCCCCCTAAAGAGTGTGTGTATGTGTACGTGTGTGTGTGTGTTAAACATGGAGGTGTGGCAGCACAAATGGTAATGTCTGCTTGTGGTTGGTGTGGCGCAACGGATAACATCACTACCTGCCAGGGTGCAAATCACACCATGTGGAAGACTGGGGTTTGCTTTCTGGACTGAGTGACTATGCTGTGCTACACCAGTCCTTGGGCAAGACAGCTAACACTACACTGGCCTACCTGTAATATGATTAACCTTGTTGCACTGATCATCAGCTAAATACCAAATGTAAATTTCCCAGATGGCAAATTTCATTACAGTGGTGATGATAGGAACCAGGAATATCGTGTGTGAAAAGGCTGTTTGTTTACTATTTGAAACGGCCAGTGGACTTACACGCCACTAGTTTCTATACGTAATGTTGATAGTGGTCTGATGGTGTTACCAAGCATTTTGGACACTATTTGGGCTTACACCACGCTCTCCATAGACCTCTTCCATATAAAGCTTTTAAAAATACATTTTAGGCCAAAAGTTGATCTCCAAGCTAAAAACAACGTACCAGACTCGACAGCTGTTAGACAAAGACCGACGTGTGCAGAATTAAAAAACCAGGAACGGTTGGGTTTTGGGTTATTCCCAGGGTGGCCCTCTGGGAAGTGGAGTCCCGAAGAGTGGGGAAGCCGGCAAGGCCCGGAGGCGTGACAACAGCACATTCCAAAGAATCATTTTGAGTAATGATTTTCTGCACTGTCAACATCTCTCACTTTAACAGAGAACCTATAGGAGGGTTCTAATTTTTCCTCTTTGATCATCAGAATGTTTCTAAAAGATGTTTGAGGCTCTTTTATTGTGTCTTGTCATACAATCTCCATTAGCTCTGTCTTTCTCTCTTTATTCCGGATTGACCAGAGGAGGATGGTTTCTTCCCAACCCAAGAAGGGCTTGGACCCCGGTTCCCTTCCTTAACTGTATACATGGACTCCTATGTTTTCTTTTCCTTAAATAAACTGCTATTCTGTAAAGCTGCTTTGAGAGAACATTAGCTGTAAACGCTGCTATACAAACAAATGTTGATTGACTGATTGATTTTTAAGCATGCTTGGTGTTTAATTCTAATGACTGACTTTACTTGTGCATGAGTGTGGATACAAAAATAGACTGAATTAGGAAAAGAGAGAAGGACTCCTTCACTTACTACACGTTCTGAGGAGCCGTGGGCCTGGAAGGCCACCTTGCCATGGTCTCTTTCACTCGACACTGTGAAAGTTGGGTCTGAAACATAAAACAAAGATGACTGTAGCTTCATCACAGCACTAGTACCTTTGTGGTAATATCACTCTAGTTTTAGACACCTGTTTATCAAACATTTCTCCTGAAATGAAGGGTATTAACAGAACGCTTGCCCCCCCTTTGCTGCAGTAACTCTACTTTTCTTGTAAGACACTGTAGTCATAGAAGACACTGCTGTAAGGATCCGATTGCATTCAACCTCAAGAGAATCAGTGAGGTCAGGCAGTGACGTTAGAGATCAGTGCTGGACCACTCCAACTCATCCCAAAAGTGCTGGAGCTCAGTGTCAGCAATCTTAAAGAAGCAGCATATAGCGTTTAAGGTGATGTCTAGCTTGGCCACTGGTTTTGAATAATAAGTAATATGGCTATATTTGTGTTGCAGACCTATCCCATGGTTCAAAAGTTTCCTAATGTTTAGACATGGAGAGAGTACGCTACAGTAGAGCACCTGTGCCCCAATAAATGGAGCTTAGGGTTGCTTTGCTGGATTTGGTTTCTGTGTTCATACCACCAGTTTTTCAAAATATGTACAAAATTAAACGGCTAAGATGTAACAAAGTCTTTCAGAGTAGTTCAATGAGAAATGCTCCGCTCCAGAGAAACAATTGTTCACAACTGATTACAGCTGGTAGCTAGGTAGCTTTAAAGGGGAACTCCACCAGTATTTAAAATTTCTACAGAATGATATGTAACAAAGTTATTTGATGTGACATGAAATGGCTCTCTCTAGAAAACCTCACAGACTCATACAGAGTACAGATTTCTTTACAGTGGCGATAAAAGCCACCCCTAAAGCTCACAGAAAGTTACTACATTAAATGGTTATGAGTACTCTGCCGGAAGCCTTTAACATTTTTTGGTCTGATACAAAATACATTTTGGTCTAAAACATTTTGTTACTAATTCATTTATTTTAATCCTGTCATGGCGGAACATTACTACATTATATACAAAAGTTCGGAAGACAGATGTAGGTTCGCTGGTGGGCTCACTTGTGGGCTCATGTGTAGGTTCACTCGTGGTTTTGGATTTTTGTCTATGTTAGTGTTGTACACATGGTGACCCCTGGTTCCCATCACCACCACTGTATAGAAACATGAGTGTATGTTTCTCTTTAATGTACCACTTCACATCAGCCCTTAATAAATGACTCTGTTCACATATTAAAGATGGAATTATTCAGAACTGATGGACAGTTTTGGTGGAACTCCGCTTTAAATAGCTCGAAGGTTATCATGGACGTAACAGGATGTTAGCACACCTGAGACTACACGATATTACTGACTTAATTCTAATTTACTATAAGCGTTTTTCTTCTTATCCCCCTAAATGTTCATATAATAGACGATGCTCGGGTTGGTGTCCTGTTTGCCAGATTCTAGTTGGAATTTCCCCGTTCCACCTTAAATGGTGCGGCAGTTACATTCGGGCGCTGACAGACAACCATAGCGGCAGACTGTAACCGCAGGACCATTTAAGGTGGAACGGGAAAATTCCAACAAGGATGTTTGCGAATCTCCAGTGTCGCATATTCTAGCATTTCTGAAGCATGAGGATGGTTATGGATATTCATGTAATCCTGTTTTCACATTTCAGCAACCCAAAGTTTGTTAGGAAGAGACCCTAACTGAAAAAAAATGAGTAGCTCACTGTAGCTCCCTCTGAACTTACCGTACAGATAGTCGAACACTCTCTGCTCTCTGAATCCCTTGTTTCCTCCATTTCTCTTGTGAAATGTTAGTGAGACACTCATTTCTGCACCTGTACGGTCTAAAATGAAGCCTGCACTGCTATCATTAGCTGTCTAAGCTAACAGAAACAGAGGCCCAAACACAGGCGGGTTGATTTGTTGCCATGGAGATTATAAACAATCCTGACAGCGCTTGTCCAGCAGAGGGCGCTGTTACCCCCATTTACATAGTACATGGGGTACTTCGTGAATGTGGACTCGTCATCCTTTTTATCAGCTCCATTTATTACATAGGAGCACTCTGTAGTTCTACAGGTACAGACTGTAGTCAGTCTATTTCTCTGTACACCGTACCCTGTTCTTCAATGGTCAGGACCCCCACAGGACCCCCGCAGAGCAGGTGTTATGTGAGTGATGGTTCATTTTCAGCACTGTAGTGACACTGACGTGGTGGTGGTGTGTTGTGTTGGTGTGAGTGGATCAGACACAGCACTGCTGCTGGAGTGTTTAAACACTGTGTCCACCCAATGACACTCCTACCTTGCTGAATCACCGTGTAGATGTAACAAGGTCCTGTGGGGGTCCTGACCATTGAAGAACACTGTACTTCAGTAGTTGTAGACTCTCACAGTGGCCCTATATGGAAAGTGGGGCCGATAAAATGGATAGTGAGTGTAGAAACAAGAAGATGCTTTCATGTTATGGCTGAGTGATGTACACAGTGTACACATTTCCATATATGCATTTTGGTCAGTCTGTGGTAGATACAAAGAGATGAAAGGTATACAGGCAATAGGATATATGTGTATACATATTCCAGGTTATATAAGATATGGATAGAAGATGTACTATGTACAATAGTCTTAAATGGGGGACGAGTTTAGGTAATGTGGAAGACAATAATAGCCTATCTGTCCTCGTACACATACACACTCAGACTGTATGATGCTCAGCATAAGGTCCCATTTCAAATGGCTCCCTAGCTTATTACATCTACATCTGTCATCTTGTAATGAGGGCTGCCCAGACACAGGGATAGGATCCATTCTGGTAGGATTTATTCAAAAAACACAAAAATCGCAGAAACGTGAAAACACAAAAAGGTTTTTAAAGATGTAATGCCAAGAAGTTCTTAAACAACAAAGCAGAAGTCTCAAAAATATAAAAGATATCCCAAAGATATTCAAATATCAATCCCCCCCCCCCAAAAAAAAAAAAAAAAAAACCATAAAAAAACCAAGGGCATTAGGGACTGAAGAACTCAAGAGTCAGGGGCTGGGGGAATATTCGGAAAGGTAACAAAAACACAGGGATTATTCAAGGAATTCTGGAACTGAGGACCATTACAGAGCAGCTGGTACAAAAAACAGTACGGTGGTTAATGCTCCACAAACACCTAGTGAGGGGGAGGCCATTTAAAGGAAAGGACAATTAGTTGGGATGGGGAGCAGGTGAGAGAGGGCTGGTGCGGAGGGGCTAGGTGAGAGGGAGCAGGAGCAAGAATCCTCAGAATTCCGGTGAGTTTGACCTCTGGTGGCCGGCATGAGAAGTGTCCCAATAGTGCCTATCCTGGGACGACCTGACACTCTATATCTAAATAGTGCATGACATGTCTAATTAAAGGCACTATTCCTTCCCGCCCCTGATTGGCTATGTAAAGGGGAATTCCTCCAAATATTCCAACTTCCCCCCAAAGTCTCTGAATAATTCCGACCTTGAGATGTAAATAGAGTGGTTCAGTGGCTGATTGTATGAAAACCTTCAAACTTCAGATGCTCTTTACAGTGGTGGTGATGGGAGCCAGAGGTCACCATGTCTACAACACACACAAAGCCACATCATGTACTATCCAAAACTACCGGTAACCCAACACGTGTTCTCTGAGTATCAGTATATCATCACTGTTCAAAGAAAAACAAGTATCCCCTAAACTGCAACTTTACAGGAGAGGCCAGAAACCTCATTTAACTTTAATGTAAGTCAATGGAACCAGACATCTTTCTGAACAGTTCTGGGCCATTTCTGTTGGTCCATTCATGAAGAGATCCTTACTCAGTGTAAACGGCAGCCGGTGTGTTCAAATAATGCATAAAAGTAAAAATGGACAAAAGTGGAGATACGTGTTTTTCGTTGGACAGCGACTAAAATAAGTGATAGAATAAGGTTTCTTTGGCGACTATTTTGACTTACAACATCCCTCATGTACCCTTCCACCATGAATGATTTAAAATACATGGGTTAAAATCCATTTTATGGCAAAACTATGATAAAACAGTGTGTTGAACGTCAACAAGACAGTGACAGAATGAAAGAAAGGTTAGACATGGTGGGTTTTACAAGTGTAGAGAGCATCTAGTAGATGAGAACAGAGAGTCATGCACCCCACGGACAAGAGGACATCTGTCTTTGCCTTTGAGCAGTTTCCAGCCTTGTTGTCTCTAAACCACTGATGTCATGGGATTTGACTTTAGTCATTTCTTCTGTGATTAGAATAATTTGGGTCATGGGACTCAGCTACACTGATCCTTTCTGTAATTAGACCCAACATTAATAGCTTACTTAGGTGACGAGGTTAGCTGTATCTGTATTACTGTGCAGGAAGAGAGACTCTGTTTAAGGCCTGTCAGCGCTGATCGTCTGTTAGAGACTGATGAACGACTACTGAACAAAGCAAATACAATTCACCCAATTCAACCCTACTACTATAGGATCATTCCCAGTGATGTGATTCCCAGTCCTACCCATAAGCTATCCCGCCAACAGAGAGACTCCTTTATTTCCAAAGGATGTGTTTACAATTACAAACAATAGTAAATCATACCAACCACAGCTTTAGGCATAAAGCCAGTCATATTTCAGTTGGCTTTTGTATGTAACAAGTGTTCCTTCTTTGCCTGTCCTCAAACTCTTGGTTTTACAAAGCACCATGCTGTAGACCTTCACTACTGCTAGCTCAAACACTGAATAATGCTAGTTATACATTTACATTTAGCTGACGCTCTTTCCAGAGTGACTTACAAGGTTATTCATATTACAGCTAGGCCAATGCAGTGTTAGGAGTCTTGCCCAAGGTCTCTCATTAGTGTAGCTCAGCATTTGCTACCTAGACTGGGATTCAAACCCTGTCTCCCACATGGGGTGGCAGCTCTCTGGTGGGCAGTGGTGTTAACTGCTGAGCCACACCGTCCATGAGAGCTAGTTATAGCTTTCAATACTGCTCAGTTCTAATAATGACCAACACTTAGACATGGTCACATGGTCAGCAGATGTTTATGATTGGCTAAAAGGAGGGACTGCATTTGGGCATGCCCAAAGCCATAGTGTGAAGGAAGTAGCTGAATCTGCTGGTGTATGGAAGCGTACGGTCATACAGGTCTACCAGCAGTGGATAAAATCCTAGTCTACAGGAAACTCTCTTTGTGCCAGGGAGGGCATCTACCGAATCTGGCCCCCAACTGTGCAATCCTTTGATGCAAGAGAGTTTAAACATTGATGTGGCCTACATCCAGACACTTGTGCAGCCCATGCCAAATCCGGTCACCACTGTTATTCGCGCTGGTGGATGTAATACACATTATTAGTTATGCTTAAGTCAATCTTTCAATCTTAAGACCATGCAGGTACAAAGAAAGGACTGCACACTCACACAGCATAATAAGATTCATTATGTTTAAACCTTCTATTATTTTAGTGTCACGAAAATGCTTTTAGATATTACTAAATTATCTCCCACAGGAAGAAATATACAAATGGGAAAAAAAGAATAATAGGAGTTTAGAGAATTAGAGTCTCAGTTCAAAACAATTAGTTTAATTAGAGAGAAAATCATAATAACCTGAAAATCAGACTAAAAATACATATTTAATTATATATTAAACAAGTTGAGCTCATCTTATCCAAAACTGCATCTCTTTGCCTTTGGAAATATCAGTGTGGTTTGTACAGGTTAGCTGTCAGACTGAGGTTGAACTATATAAGGTTATGACCACAGAAACACTGTTCCGTTAGCTGTTATTTTGCTTATTGGCCCCTTCTGAAAGAACGGGTCAGCAGTTTGCCTGCTATCTTTTCACCCTCTCCCTGTCTCTCTAATCTCCATTGATTTATATAGCTGCACCCAAAAGGAAGTGTGGGATACCAGTGCTAATGGGAAGGAAGATAACCAGGAACAATCAATGATGATACATTTAGACTGACACGGGGAATATTTAATGAGCTGCACATACAGAAGTAGTATCTCTCAGTATGGGGTCAGGCCACCATGTTTGCTAACACAGCTTAAATATTCTAGCAAAGTTCCTGCAGATGGTGCAGTAGGGGTGGGGGTGGAGTGACACCAGGCCAATAATAATCAAGTCCTTTCTGTAAATACATTATATTGCCAAAAGTATTCACTCACCCATCCAAGTCGTTGAATTCAGGTGTTCCAATCACTTCCAAACCAAGCACCTAGACATGCAGAGTGCTTCTACACACATAGTGAAAGAATGGGTCGCTCTCAGGAGCTCTGTGAATTGCCGCATGGTGCCGTGATAGGATGCCACCTGTGCAACAAGTCCAGTGGTGAAATTTCCTCACTACTAAGTATTCCACAGTCAGCTGTCAGTGGGATTGTAACAAAGCGGAAGCGATTGGGAACGACAGCAACTCAGTGGGGTCAGCGGATGCTGAGACACATGGAAGACACTGAACCCAACAGTACAGCTTTGGGATAAATTAGAGTGGAGACTGCGAGCCAGGCCTTCTCGTCCAACATGTCCGACCTCACAAATGCGTTTTTGGAAGAATGGTCAAAAATACCCATAAACATATTCATATTCATAAACATAAACCTTGTGGTAAGCCCCAGAGGAGACGACACTGATATAGCTACAAAGGGTAGGCCGACATAATATTAAACCCTGTGGATTAGGAATGGGATGTCACTCAAGCTCATATACAAGCTTGTGTAAAGGCAGACGAGCCAATACATTTGGAAATATACTGTAGATGCTGCCTATTAGAAACGAGCCTTGCTGTAATCCAAGCTAGCAGTGATGACTCATACTGCAAAAGGGTTGTGGTTTTGAGAGTCTGTGGAGTGTTTCCATGGGTCAGAATCTGAAACATGTCATGCTGTGCTTTTAACACTGTAACTACATTGGTGCATTTGTATGTTACTTGTAACGTCACTGTCTGAACTTTTTAAGCATCATGTAACCACTTATCTCTGACTCTGGTAAGTGGCACTTACAGAGGGGCAGCTCAAACCACATCCTGTCTACCCTCTTGCTAGAGGATACATGACTGAAATGTGCACCGGACTTATCAGATTCTACTCTCTTGTGTTCTCATGCCTCCACACGCTATTAACTCTCTTGGTAAAAAGGTCCTGAAATCTAACAGTCCTGTTCAATGTCCGCATTACATGAGTTACATTCTAATAAATGCTGAGAATTTACTGACTGTCTAAAAAACAAAAAAACTAAATTAGCTGCATTAAAGTGTTCGTATCCTGTTGTGACTGTGTATATGTCAAAACAGGTCGTCTCTTCATCTTTGAGGCCAAACTGAGTCATAACATAAAACCACTGTGTTCTACAGGTGGAAGGGTAAACAGTAACACCAGTCCTTCATCCAGTGTTTACATCTGCAGTGGGGCCCCCCCCAGGACGCAGACAGTCAGAAGCCAACAGGCCTCGGCCCCACTGGCCAAGTAAAAAATTTTAAACTTATTATTTTATTTTACTGTCTGCAGATCACTCTCAAAGTCTTCAGATGTTTAAAGTTGCGATTCCACTGTATAGTGGCTGGTATAGCATAGTGGATAACACCTCAGCCTCCCATGCTGTAAACTGGGGTTTGATTCCCTACCCATTCCCTAACCTACATACAGCTATCCTGTTCAATATTGCCTATTATATGGATGTATGGACTGCCTTGTAAATTCCGATCTGTTTTGTGTTGCTATCCAGGGTCTACTTGAGAAGGACGGGTTCTCCATTTCAGTCTTGGTTCCTCTTAAGGTTTCTTGCTCTGAGGGAATTTTCGCTTGCCACTGTCGCCCTTGCCTTGTTTCTTGGGGGCTGGATTCTCTGTAAAGCTGCTTTGTGAAAGCATCAGTTGTAAAAAGGCCTATATAAATACATTTGACTACACAGTGCTGACAGTACAGTGAAGTAAATTTAAAAGGCTTACAATGCATACAAAAACGGGACACAGGACGGAGAGTGTACAAGTTACTGAGGATTTGAGGAGTTGTGCAAAGAAGGATGTAACACAATATGACATATTAGCAGATCAGAATAGAAACAGTAACGTAGCAGCCATAACAACCGCCCTAGAGCACATATGGTCGAACAGTATTCTAGTAAATTAAAACTTTAAGGACGATGTGCAGCAAGGTATTTATTACCTCTTTCCCAACAGCAGAAGACAAGACCATTTGCGTGAGAGTTGTATGGGGTCATCTACAATATCGCTAGCTCCATGGATGCACTGTAAGGTGTAAATGTCTGCTATGGAGTGAAGAGAGACCACAGTAGTATCTTCAGTTATCCTTACTCTTCACTGAAGGGTCTTGCAGTTGGAGACAGTGCTTTTCCAAACCAAACCAGGTGGCTGCTTTCTATAGTGTCTCTGTAGAGGGTGGTAAATGGTGGATCTCAGGAAATACAGACTTTGCTGGTCTTTCTGGGCTTTGAAGCTGGTGTTCAGGGTTTAGGTGAGGTTCTCTGCTAGGTGCTTGGGGGCTTATAATTAACACCACAAGGGACTTGTTGATGATTAGGAGAGGAGAGGAGAATCTGAGAACCTGAAGTCAACAACCATCTTATTTGTCTTGTCCACATTCAAATGCAGGTTGTTGATTTACACCGGCTTTTCTGTCACTACACTTCCTCTCTGTATTCTATTTGCATCTATAGGGGGAAGCAGCATAACCTAAACTAGATCTGCTGTGGCATGCAACCATTTTTACAAGGTTGTATTTATCAGAGACCAGCGAAGTACACAATTCGATCACCTGAGTAGAAGTGTAGGTACCTCTGGTCAAATATTACTCCAATACAAGTGGAAGTTGTTCAGTCAAATGAAGCTAGAAGTTGTTCAATCAGTGAAGGCAAAAGGTGGGCAGGCAAACTGCTGACCCATTTAGAAACCAGGTTAGCTCATAGCTCCAAACAGTTAATGTGTTAACATGAGCGATGTTGCTAACTAACGGTCAGCCACATTTACAGGCAATTGTAACGAACACAAACTGATAAGGGAGCATGGGATTTGATTCAGTGCATCAAGTTAGGAGGCTATGGGATTTGAAGTTCAGTGCATCAAGCATAGATTGGTTATTCATATGCAACCCTAATCATATCAGATATGTTGGAAAGTCAATAAAACCATATGAATGCTGAACACCTGTCATTTTAATTAAGAGGGAGTGTGGGAGGTTTCATGGCTAAATTGAAACACCAGCATGGTGGGAGGTCAATCTTCATTAACTGCACATTGCACCAGTAAGAGCAGAGTGTGAAGGTTCAGTTAGCAGGTAAGAGCACAGTTCTGCTCAAAATACTGCAATGCACACAACATTATGGGGGACATACCAGAGTTCAAAAGAGGACAAACTGTTGGTGCACGTCTTGCTGGCGCATCTGTGACCAAGACAGCAAGTCTTTGTGATGTATCAAGAGCCACGGTATCCAGGGTAATGTCAGCATACCACCAAGAAGGACGAACCTCCACCAGCATCACGTAGTGACCTGGCCACTATCCTGCAAGAAGAATGGCTTAAAATCCCTCTGACCACTGTGCAGGACTTGTGTATGTCATTCCCAAGACCAACTGACGCTGTATTGGCCGCAAAAGGAGGCCCTACACCATACTAATAAATGATTGTGGTCTAAAACCAGGTGTTTCAGTTTCATTGTCCAACCCCTGTATGTACACACACACATATATATCTTAGCAGCTCAACAAATGTTTGCTTTGACACGTGTTGGCCACCTGCTTTAAGACCTTTAAGACCATCAGAAATGAGGTGCTGTCTTCTCTCTCAGTGGGGCTTGTGATTGGAAGATACCATTCCCCAGTACTTACTGGACATGACTAAGTGCCCTTGTAAAGAAACAAGCGGATGTCGAAAACCAGGCAAACAATCAGAACAGCAAAAGTAACAAACAGGGCCACCACAAGTGAGTAAATAAAAGTCAGCAAATCAGAATAAAGTCAGTATTTGTACAAACAGACTAGTCACAGTGACTGTGACTGACAGTGCAGGAGGAGTTTACTGTGCATGTTGTTTTGTCCTGTAATGAAGACAAAATGACTGACCACATCTTAGAAAAGAACCTTGGTCTGCTGACCTTAAAGCTCTGCTCTCAGGATGCAGGTGAAGGTTGCATATAGCATAGGACAGCAAGAAACTGGTCAAAAATACAGGAGTGGCACCCAGTCAAGGCAGATGAGGCAACAGCATCAGAGCGCACAGGATGGGCAGTAGCTACACAACAGACCAAGTTGGGCAGTAGTGTTGGTAAATGAATACACATTGGGAAATGCGTAGTATGTCCTGTATTGTGGGAGGCTAAATCTGAAGACTGATCTCACAAATTAGTCGACTTTTGGTGATTGGCTATCATTATGGCTCTCTTATTGATCCTCCTCTTAAAGTGAATGTGACTCATCTGGACAGTCGTGAGAGTCACTTACATTTACATTTACATATATCCATTTAGCAGACGCTCTTATTCAGAGCAACTTACAACCGTGCTTAGTGTTCCGTTGGATAATATTCCAGCTAGTACAGGAAGAGCCTAAAACTCACCATGAGCTCAGACACTGCCCGAACAGGGGCCCAGTGCTGGTACCTAGAGAAAGGTCATTATAAGTGCAACACAATACACATTGACAAAGGACATTATAAGTGCAATACAAAAAAGGTTATAAAATTGCCACACGATACACACAATTTACACGTCTGCTAGAGTTCACTCACTTAAGTGCTTTCTCGAAGAGTTGGGTCTTCAGTCTGCATTTGAAGACCGCGAGAGACTCCGCTGTTCTGACGCCCAGTGGGAGTTCATTCCACCATCTGGGAGCCAGGACAGAGAAGAGTCTGGACGCTTGTCTTCCATGTGTCCTCAGGGATGGTGGTTCGAGACGAGCTGTACTTGAAGCACGAAGGGCTTGAGGTACAGCTCGACTCTTCACTATTGCCATAAGGTAGGGAGGCGCTGGTCCATTCTTGGCTTTGTAGGCCAGCATCAGAGTTTTAAATCTGATCCGGGCAACGACAGGAAGCCAATGAAGGGAGCGCAGCAGTGGAGTGACGTGGGTGAACTTTGGAAGGTTGAAGATGAGACGAGCTGCAGCGTTCTGAACAAGTCACTTTGAACAGTAGGATACACAATAGTGCAAATATTTGTCAATCTGCCAAATGATATGGCCAACAATACAGCCCACTCAATGGCAAACGCAAAAAGCTTCATAGAGTGTCTAGATTGTTGAGGATGACAGCCATGCCACACAACACAACACCAAGAGGAACAATCCAAACAATCTGTAACTAAGCTTTAGCAAGTCTAGCTTTTGTGCTTGACTAAATGTGTTTTGTGCTTTTGTTGGCCAAAAAGAGAAATCCTTTTTTTCACATGTTTGTGCTCATTTCAGACCCGGCAGCTCAAGGACAACAGACCTTGAATACACAAAACCACATTTACCTCATAGGCCTTCTATGACCCACTAAAGCTGTAAATGTCATAAGGTAAGCCATCATAAGGTACTATGGTACTAATCTCTAGGGTCCTACTTCCATGGAACTCTCTGTGCAGACTAGTAGTAGTTACGCAACTTCTCTACATCACCTGTGGGAAAGATTAGAGAAGCACCTGACGTGTTTGTTTATTTACTAAAGCATTATAAACTAATGATGTTTACATTTGTACAATGAAATTTGTACAGCTGAAATTTGTACAATTGAAATTTGCACAGTTGAAATGAGTGTATTTGTTCTTCTCGACCTCTTCAACCGAAAGGTGGAAAATGTGTTCACGTGACAGAATGAAGGAAGTCGACGCTGTCAAGGAAGACTGTCACCTCTCTGTTGCAGAAGGACAGCGGCAGAAGGACGCAGCCGCTCTGTGAGGCTTAAAAGACCTCTGGCTTCATTGTTTGGGCCCTGCTGAGGTTTTCTGAGGCCGTAGAGCAGGAGACAAGAGCTGAGACAAAACACCTACGTGACATTTACTCTTCTGACAGGGCCATCTCAGGGAGCCCTTCATGAAACAGGTGCAGAAGAAGGAAACGGGGGATGCATGAGACACTGACATCAAGAAGTTCAGTACAGAGTAAAACCGGACTAGGAAGTAGAAGAAAACCAAACAGCCTTCAGAGCCATGCAGGACGAGTGGATGTTCAGAGCTGTGTTTGTTCTTGTCGTCGGTTTTTCAAGAAACCTCACATCAGGTTTGCTCGTTCTATAAGTTCCTCAGCTTTTGCTTTATTCCTTTATATGTTTTCATATCCACGACAGTCTGTAGGTGTGCTTTCGTCCTGTATTAGCATCTGTTTTCAGTCGTTCTGTAGAATAAATGATTTCTCTCCTTCCTATCGTCACTGTCCAAAGAAAAACATGTATCTCCATTTTTGTTGAATTTTACTTTTATGCCTCATTTGATCACATTAGCTGCTGTTTACATTGTGTGGGAATTTCATGAAGAATGGACCAACAGAAATGGTCCAGACAACTTGGAAATACGTCTGGTTCCATTGACAGCCATTCAAATTAAAAGAGGTTTTTGGCCTCTACTGTAAAGTTGCCATTTTGGAGATACATGTTTTTCTTTGGCCAGTGATGCTATGTTTAACATTTATACATTGAATATGTGATCTACAAAAGATGCTGCCTGTATATTAACCTGTAACTCGACGGACTGTTAACCCTTAGGACATGCTGACAGAGCTTTTCTGGATACTAACACACCTATACCACACAGTCATCTTCCTGCACAAGCAGAGCTTGAAGGTAAAAACCAGGACTTATGCTATAATGGATGCTTTTAGGAAAGTGGACATTGTGTCCAAGAGATAAAGGCAACTTGGAGAGGTAGTATCGTAGCGGAAGTATGGGTGCTGAGTCAAAGGTTAAGGAAATTAAAAGAGAAGTATGGACCCAAAAATCTGCTTGTGTGGAAAAAAAGTGTCTCATATAAACACATTTATAAGTAGTGGATGAGGAACCATGTGTGGAATCACACGTACGTACAAGCCATAAGTAGCAGGCAATAAATCAGACAAACCTTAGAAGGGTAACTGGGGAAAGCATCGCCCTCTTGTGGTCAAAGTTGGTGTAGTATGCCATTTGTTAGCCACTTGGCTCTGCAGTGAGTTATTTCCATCAGGTCTGCAGAGAGTGGCTAATAGGAACACGGATCTATGAGGAGCTTTAGGAGCATTAGGACTACCTAATGATCCATAAACCATGAGTATGAGTCTTCAGTCCTCCGTGATCAGAGATTTGAGAAGGCGGCTTGGTGTCAAATATGCTAATTTAGTGGTAGATACATCATCAGATCACATGTGACACATCTTACAGGTTACAGGAATGAGAGCTTTGAAATGGGCAGGATGGTCACCTTACTGTGCACCAGCACAAAGATCCAATGGAGTGAGATGATTTACGTCATCTGGAAAATCCACTCGCAGGAGAAGAACTGCAGTATTACCGTGGCTGTAAACGACCCAGACTTCAACACGTGTCAGGATGAAAAGGACATTGACAAAGCAGGAGACTACAGCCTGAACATCCCTCATTTTTCCTTTAAAGACGAAGGAATTTACAAATGTGATGTGTCGTACCGTGCGGGAGGCTATGAGGAAACGATTCATGTGTCTGCATGGGGTAAGAACAATGTTAGTGTACAGTGTACCTACAGCGATGTGGGTTCATTCATTGGAAGCCACTGTGGTGAATTAACATAATGTGCCATTCTGATTTTAGCCCGTCCGATCATGGCTGGCTGGTTGGAAACCGAAGGTGGCCACACTGTTGCCGTCTGTGAAGTTCAGAGTCTCCCAGCAGCTTCCATCCACTGGGAGATTCCATGGAACTCCTCTTTACCTGAGACACACTCATCTAGAGATGGTGGTGGAGTTTTCACAGTGACGAGTCGGTTACAGCTGCTTCCAAATGCCGCTCACAACAACCTGACCTGTGTGGTTACTGGCAGCCACTTCCGGTGGCCTGAGACTCGAATAACCACCTTCATGTTCAAAGGTGGGCACTTCAGACCATCATACATACATAACAAGGAACATCCAGGGGACACAGCAGCGTGTGTGCCTTTACAGACCGCACTGTAAGAGGGTGTAGGAGATTAGAAGTTGGAGGCCATGCTTTTTAATGAGAGCACCAGTTTGAACGTATTAGCCTAGATACATGGTGTGAGATACTGGGGGGTCCTGGGGGGTCCAGGACCTTATAATTAACCTATTGGGCCCCCTGAATGTCTCAAAATGAAAGTTTTGGGGGGAGTTTTGGGGGAAAATGAACTTATGAATTTATACTACTGGTTAATATGTGCTGGGTGTCATGTCAGACAGTCATGTCAGTCAGAGAAATCTCCAGTGATGAGTCCCGCGTTTGTCTTGGTGGAGACACAAAACAAATCCACGTGTGGAGGCACTGTGGTCAGTACCAAGATGTATGGTTTGTTATCATACATCACATGTCCAGAAGGCCTGGTGTCCCTCCACCTCCAACTCTAGCACTCAGTCTGCAGGAACTGAGTGAGAGTGTTCCAGCTGCATGGCATGAATTATCGCCATTAGGAATCTATAGGACTCGATGCAGAGACATCTAGACATAACTACAGCACTGTTACTAGATCAGTTTTAGACTAAATACAGCAATTTGAAGCTTCTTAAAGACATTCCATATTTTACACCAAGCTTGGGATGGATATATTAGTATGTAATTTACCCTGTGCACTTTGACACTGACTGATTCAGAAGAGAGTTGCTGCTGGTGTTTTCCATTTCTACCAAACCAGTGATGAGCTTGCCACTAATGTCACTGTCCTGAGAAGCTCAGGTGCGAAATCTGATAGAGGGAGTTAATGGAAAGTTGCTGGTCTATGACACTGCCAGGCAGTGGTGGATCTAGGAAGTTTTCCCTATGACAAAGGGGTCAGCAAGGCGTTTGGTTTTGTTCACATGGTACCCAGATCTGCCCAGCCCAGATATATAATACAGACTATGCACATGTAAGAACAGTGATTAGTAATTGTTATATAAAAAAGAGATTCTGTAAACTGTTGGTTAAAATCTGCTGTACGTATTTGATGACGTAGAATGGTAGGCGGAGTGGGTGAGTGAGAGTAGAGGGAGAGCGTGGGAGAGAAGAAAGGAGCAGTAGCAGAATTAGAGTTTGGGCAGTTACAAGTAGCTTACGAGCTGCGTTCAACATTAAAAAGTCAACTCGATGAACGAGTTGACTTTTAACCACGCTACTAGGGCTGCCCTCTAGAAGTCGATGATTCGAATCGTCAGTCGACCCTTTAAGTTGACTGTGACCCTTCAAGTCGACTGACAGCAGTGACCTTTTTTCCCCCGTTAAACAGACTAAAGCTTACAGAAATGCACAAGAACTTAACGACTGTTTGCGGTGAAGGATAAAACGGACCGGAGACGTTTGTTTTATTATAATTCCATTATTTTAGAACCTACATAACAGATATTTATATTTATTCGTCTACAGCTGAGATTATCTTTATTTAAAGTACAGTCACTTAATACGCCTGCTGATAAACGAGAGATACTGATTTCAGCGCGAGTAATATAATAAACGGTTTCAGGTCTACCATTCTTCTTTTTATCTAAAAATAATTTAAATATGGACTAATCTGGTTTTATTTAGGAGTTCATTATTTATGAGAGAAGAAAGGCGAAGGGTCCTCCTACTGAAGAAGCTGTTAGAAGTGAAATTAAAAAAAGACTAGAAGCTATAAGCGCTAATGTTTAGCATTAGTACGCGCTGCTGCCCGACGCTGTATCCTGTAATTAAATCAGGCTCCAGTTCAGATCGATCATCATACGCCACGTCTCTCTTAGTTCAGAAATATGTTCCTGTGACTCTGCTGACTTTCTAAATGAGGAGGACATCAGATCTGAACCGTATGCAGACTGATTTACTGATTACTAGATAATGTACATGGAGAAAAAAACGTGAACGAATAGTCGAATCGTCGACCAGGACGGGCGAATCCGATTCGACTGACAAAATTCTGAGTCGGGTACAGCCCTACACGCTACCCAACGCCAACTCAACTAACCCGAAGCCTGAGTTACATATCCACTCTTACACACTGGAAATCAGCACAAACAATGTACTGTACTCTGCCGCGGTCTCGTCCCATGGGTGCAGCTAGTGACTGGACGGCTGGTGCTCCAAGTTCAAAACACATGACACGCTGGTGCTGCTATAGAGCACAGAGGATAATAAAGTAATCATATCTGTTATGTCTTCTTCTTTTCCAGACACTGTTGAACAGTCTTTTGGTCTTCTGAGGGTTTTCTTCATCTGGCCCTTCATAAAGCTTCTAATCCTCCTCTGCATCATACACATGAAACCCGGACAGTTTAGGTAGGATGCTTCTGAGGCACTTCTACACCTCCATGCCTAGACATCTGGCATGTTATGTTAGCATGTCTAGCTCAATAAATTTTGCCCATATCAGTCAAAACTGATCATTATTTATTGTGCCTGGTAACCTTTATCTTCCTTCTCAGTAGCACTACAATTCCACACTCCTTCTGATCATGATCATGGGAGTAATAAAACATACTGAAAGGCAAAAGTGAAGGACAGACAATGCCAAGTCACACCACTTCCTTGTTTTAGCTGAACAGCATTGAGTTTTATCATTTATGATGTTTTTATGTGGATTTTGTGTTTAGAAAATTTTGCTGCACATCCAGAATTTCATCATCAGCGGGAAAACGTAACCCACAGGTAAAGAACATCAGATGGTTCTTCTTTTATGATTCACCTTAATTAACCATTTCCATTAGCTTATCTCAGACGTGATGTGACAATCCATAAATATTTTTATTCAGCCTCATGAAAATGAAGAGGTGGAACTGCATGAACAAGCAAATTTCATCCACAAGTTCTGAAGCACATGCACAGGTCTGCATATATCTGCCCACAAGGCCAGCAAAGGCATGCCTCAGCATCCTGGATGTGTGATACTCAGATTGGTGCGTGCCTTCTTCTATCCACTGCTGCAACAGGGTGCTATGGGAATATCTGCATAACCGGTATGGGGTGCAATACATCGATAAGACCATCCCGTTTCCTGAAGCCCAACAATGCAACCCCTCTGCAACTTATCCAACTGCTCAAATCACATTTGAACTCAGCAGGCAAGCTTCACTTGAGACAAACTTCACCTGCAGATTATTTTATTTTGCAGTATCTTGTACTATTCCGTTTCTCACAGGGTAAATGCAGGGATAGGCTCCAGCTATTAGTTGGATCGATTATCATTATTCATGATGTTGCTCATCAGATTAATTAACTTAACAGCATGTTAGACATATCGTTATTCTGGTAAGTTTGATGTTCAGTTAGGTGAGTCATAAACAATCTGGAGCCAAGTTTAAGTAAATTGGCAAACAGGATCCTCATGTTTTTGGGGATCAAGACAAACTCTGGGCGCTTCATTTCACAAGCAAGCATTTCAACATCTCTTGAAGGTAAGATGGCAGAACTTTATCTTTTCGAGCTTTGTAAGGTTCGTCCAGTTTTGTCCAATTTGCATTCTACAGTTCAGCTGTTTATAGCATGAGACACAGTGTTGATGTCACTGTAGCCACCTTCCACCTATCAGAAGCTCAGTTTATGAATTTTCTGCAGTACTGAAAACCTCCTTCTCCGAAGGGCTGGCAGATCTGAGATAAGAATATGACTACCTACTAAAACCACCCACATCCATATGCTGTTCTCAGCGGAGGCCTGTTTACACACACACACACACACACACACACACACACACACACACACACACAGACAGACGCACACAGACAGACGCACACACACACACACACACACACACACACACACACACACACACACACAGTACAGTAGTGGTTCTCAGGCACTCCTAGGGGGATTTCTGCTCTGTGCTATTTTTGTGTCTTGCTGATATACTGGATGGAAACTTGATAATTAGTGGGTAGGGTGA
Organism: Prochilodus magdalenae; assembly: GCA_024036415.1. Classification (NCBI taxonomy): domain Eukaryota; kingdom Metazoa; phylum Chordata; class Actinopteri; order Characiformes; family Prochilodontidae; genus Prochilodus; species Prochilodus magdalenae. Next base: position 293,896 of record JAMWET010004065.1, on the reverse strand, counting down.
ACCTCTGTGGTCAGTATGTTTGGAGTGGGTAGAAGATAAGGGTGTGAATAATATTGCTGCATTAAAAATCTAAAAACTTTTGCAGCAGGGTCTCAGAATATAAATATGTATTACTCATATGGGCTTCAGCTTCACAAGCATGCAGTATTATGTATTTGGTTTAATTTAGCTGTTTGTAAAAATATATATTCACTCAAATATACACTGACAATATTTCAGTGGAGATATCCATTTTAGATTTACACACATTTAAAATACTGAAATATTGTTGAATGTAAATAGAAAATGAATACTGGTTTGACGTAAAAATCCAACATTGGACATAGATGGGCTGGAAATCAGTTTTACATATGTGTCAACAAACATTGGACAAGCTTTAGTGTTAGATGGGAGGTCAGGGGAGTCATAGCTGTGACATCCAGGGAGCATTTAAGTGCCGTGCTCAAGGGCACTTTAGCTGTATACAGTAGCAGACGCCTGCACAAGTGGACAATCCACTCTACCAGCTGAGCCACAGCTTCCCTGATTAAGCAAGGTCAACTAAAGCATTAATAATAACCTCATGTCTACAAATGAAGCTTCCGAGGCACTCAAATGCTCTTTGTGCACTGCAGCTGCAGCTGCTAATGCTGGAGCTTGATGTCAACACAGTGTTGGTATTTGATGGATGCCTGAATGGATATCCCACAGAAATTCAACATCTGTCCAATTATGGCTGACTGTTAAGCTCATTTGCACCTAAAACTCAACATCTATTTACAGAATATATAATATATAAATACAGAAGCTACCAACCAGACCGAAAACTAGTCACCTGTGACTGAAACATACCTATTAGCATGTAATACCACAAGTATCAATAACAGCTGTGATTGGATTTATCGTGGAGTAGACAACTTTCTGAATGTAAGCCACATCAATCACTCTTACTTCAAAGTATTGCACAGTTGGGGTCAGATTTGGTGCATCCTCGGCACAATTCCAATGAGAATTCCCTGTAGACTGGGATTTTAGCCGCTGCTGGTCGACCTGTAAGAACGTATGCTTCCATACACCTGCAGAATCAGGATCAGGAGACTTCCTTCACACTATGGTCTTTGACACGCTCAAATGCAGTCCCTCCTTTTAGCCAATCATTAACATCTGCTCTGGAGCCATTTGCCACAACATCCTCATGCAGCACCATCTGCAGGCAACATGAACATTTACATGTAAGGCATTTAGCACACGCTCTTATCCAGAGCGACTTACAACGAGCTCAGACACTGCCCGAACAGGGGGCCAGTGCTGGTACCTAGAGATTAATACACCGACATAAAGCAAGTAGAGCATTACCTGGCAACCCCAGCCCAGCGCTCATACCTATAGAGGAGAAAAGGTCATTATAAGTGCAACACAATACACAGAGTTTACATCTCTACTAGAGCTCACTCACTTGCAAGGTGACTCTGTTTTTTGCTTAGCAAGATTGGGATCAGGGGATGGTGTTGGGGGGCTGGGTTAAGGGGTTGTGCTGTAACCTTCATTCCAGTAAAGAGAAGCCTCAAAGCAACAGCATTCAGACAGTCAAGAGAATTGCATGCCTCCAAATATAGGTCATCAGTTTGGCGGTAAGGCATTTCCTGTTTCAGTGTAACATCGAAATCAAACCTCGTGTCATAAACAAAGAACTCGGACTGACGTGCATGGAGCTAAAAGTCAAGCAGGCTTTATTAACCAATAGGGCAGTTGAGCACAGCAACAAAACATGACCAAACATTAAAGGGGAAGGCGAGAACACACCGGGTAGACAGTCAGCCAGGCAAACTGAATTCAGGGAGAATGGTCAGAGGACAGACGAAGGTCAAAAGGGACAAGGACGAGATCGGTAGTTGAAATACAAAGGAGGTCAGAACCAGAGTAGACAGACAGTAGAATAGACTTCACAACGAAGGAGTGTTTGGGTAAAGCTTGTATGCAGACAGTACATTGATAGAGATAGATAGATAAATAGATAGATAGATAGATAGATAGATAGACATGCAGGTGTGACATCATCGAGTGATGCCCCTTGGGAAGTTGAGTCCAGGGAAGCAGAGGAACCGGGAAAACCCAGAGGCGTGACACCTTGCTTCGTAAACTTACTGGTCACTTTATTGGAAATCACTACCTCACTGCTGCAGTGTGTACAGTCCTCCGCTCTCACGCAGATTATCCCTGTCGACATATTGTACATATCAGGGCATGTTCACACAGACCCATCCTGTCTCTGTATGTTCAGCATGTGTGTATATGTTGTGAATTATATATTTATTTAATATTTCTATTTTACATCTCTTTTATTTAGTATGTTTGGTTTGTATGTATATAAATGCCGCCCTGTTATAGACTAATACCTAAGCCTCACCATGTATCCTGACATTTTGTTCAAATGACAAATAAACTGAAATCGGTCCATGCCCACTCTGTTTCCACCATTATCTAGACATTACATCTGAATTTGTATTGATTTACATTGGTTCTTTACTGATGTATTTATCTTCTGATCACTGAGCTTCTCTTATCATAGTGTTCAACGCTAATGAAACAGATGCACACACAGTCAGTGTGCTTAATTTAATGGCAAGCCTAACATCTAGCTCCAGCATTAGCTCCGGCTGGTACTTTCTTGGATCCGAGCACCGACTGACACCGGCTGATTCTTTGTACTGTACAGGCATAAACAGGAAGTGTGCTGCCCTTTGGATAAGAGTCCTTAGCAGCAGCAGAACAATAACCCAGAATAAACACAACACATCAAATTTCTCAATCAGAGGTGATGATTATTATTATTATTATTATTAATAATAATAATAATAATAATAATAATAATAATAATAACAACAACAACAACAACAACAACAACAACAACAACAATAATAATAATAATAATAATGATAACAATAATTAATAACAATAACAACAACAACAACAACAATAACAACAACAACAATAATATTACTAATAATAATAACGATAACAATAATTAATAACAATAACAACAACAACAACAACGGTAATAACAGTAATGATGATGACGATGACGATGAAAACAATAATTAATAACATTAATAATAATAATAATAATAATAATAATAATAATAATAATAATAATACATAATATTGTTGTTGTTGTTGTTGTTGTTGATGAGCCTTAATGTGATAATGACTCATTTTGTGCTAATGCTTGTGGCTATGAGGGTATGTGTTTCCACATCTCATCATCACAATGCCAACCACCACCTACAGGGAGTTTACACTGAATGCTTCACCACCAACCTTCTTCTGTGCCTGCCAGACATTGTTATTTCCTTTGCATGCTCATATCTGATGTGTGACATCACTCCCTGTGCTCTTCTTGAAGCTGAGAGCCAGAGCTGCAGCTACCTATCAGTTGTCTCTGACTCCAACAAATAAGCATTTATGGGGCAGCTCAAACCACATCCTGTCATGTCTCCTACTACTGAATACATAACTGCACCCTCAGCCCCGGACTTATCAGATCATACTGCCTGAATTCTCATGCATCTACACACATAGTAATGATCTGGTTTTAAGATTTAAGCTGGAGTGGGAAACGGAATGGAAGTGTTGTAGAGTCTTGTGTATTTAGAAGTTAGATGGTGATCTATGAATTTAGAGATATTCATGTTTTGGTGATGTTAGTAGAGCTCACTGTCCATCATACCAGACACTGGATTTAGGTTTATAACATTTTCATTCATCTTCTGAGCAGAATGGAGGTGCTTTATTAGATGGCAAGACTAACATCTAGCTCCAGCATTAGCTCCAGACTGACACTGACTGATTCTTTGTGCTGTACAGACATAAACAGCGAGAGTGTTGCCCTTTGCCCTTATGGGTTGTGGAAGGTGCTGGAGCCCATCCCAGCACTCATAGGGAAGCAGGCAGGAAACACCCTGGACAGGCCAGTAGTCCATCACAGCAGACACTCATGTTCTCTCACACACGATTTAGCATCTCCGGGTCTCCTGACTGCATGTCTTTGGACTGTGGGAGGAAACCCACACAGACATAAGCAGAACATGTAAACTCCAGCCCCACCTGGGAACAGAACCCAGGATCTTACCGTTGTGAGGCGACAGCACTGCTTAGTACGCCTCCATGCTGCCTGTTAAATTGTAATATTTTTTATCATCACAAAAAACAAAAAAAGTTATTTCTACCGGCCCAGCATATACAATGCATATAATAAATATATAACATATATAAAATTACCTTTAAATCTTTTTAATATGCTATGTATCTTTCTTTATCATGCAGTAACCCCAGTTGCTTAAATCCAGGCCAATTTTAAATAATTCAGTGCACATGCCTTATTTTTAAGGTTTTTGTTTCTTCATTTATCATAATGTAAAAAATTTTAACAATAAATTATATTTAATAATTCAAAAGCTCTCACATTTCATGTGACATGTGACATAAAAACCATGTCATTCAGTATCCAGTGGAAAATTTGTTTTCAAAGATTTAGGTCTTGGAACTGAGAAGGTTAACATCACACTTTCACATAAGCTCAGCGGATAGCACCGCTACCCACCAGGGAACCACCAGCATGTGGGAGACTGGGGTTCCAATCCCAGTCTGGGTGACTATACTGTGCTACATCAATAAGAGTCCTTGGGCAAGACTCAAGTAAGTCGCTCTGGATAAGAGCGTCAGCTAAATGCCATAAATGTAAGCAAGGATGGGCCTTAGCTGTGGCAGACATTCAGCTAGCAGTGAGGTCCTCCATGAGTCATCCAGCACCACTGGCAGACGGCTGCACAACACAGGACTACATGCACACGGACTGTTATGACGACTTCTCCTTAACACCACGCAATGTCATAAAAAAAGACTGCTATGGTGTCGGGCCAGACATCTTCAGTGACGAGTCCCGCTATTGTCTTGGTGGAGACGCCTAACAAATCCATGTGTGGAGGCACCGTGGTCAACGCCAAGATGAACAGTTCGTTGACACACATCACACATTCAGAAGACCTGATTTCACTTCACCTCCACCCCTACCACATCATCTGCAGGAACTGTGTGAGAATGTTTAAGATATCTGAGATGTATTATCACAGGACACCATTAGGAACCTCGAGACAGTCCTCAGTATCACCTGTTCCTATTAGAGGTAAACCACCTACATTTTTTTTTTACCAAGTCACTTTAATTATTCACACATGCAGCTCACACGTCTCTGCTACAAATGAACGAATAAACATGCTGGTTCTGTTTTTCAGCATTTGCGAACAATCCAGCCAAGAGTCGGACAACATGTGCATGCGACTGAAGTGGTTTAGGCTGCAGGAAGTCGACACTGTCAAACAGGAGCTGTATGAGAATGTACAGAAGAAATGGAGGGGTGGATCACAGAGGACGTCACACTGCTGAGGGTGACAAGAGCTCATAGAACGAACAAGCCAGACACAGAGAGACAGAGACAGAGGGACACAGACACTTCGGGAGCCTTGAAAGAACTTCAGTGTTTGGGCCTTGCTGAGATGTACTGAGGTTGTGGAACCAGAGCGAAACACCTGTGTGAGATTTACTCTTCTGACAGCACCTTCCCAGCGAGCACTTCAGAAGCTTGTCAGAGGAGGGAGACGGGCCCTGCATGAGGCTCTGACCTTGAGAAGTTCAGTTTAGACCAAAACAAGGACTATAAAGGTGAAGAGAAGCGAGAGAAGCCATCAGAGCCATGGAGAAGAAGCGGATGTTGAGAGCTGTGTTTGTTCTGGCCGTCTGCCTCACAAGAAATCTCACATCAGGTTTGCTCATACTGATTTCATCTCTGATTTGGTCTCATTCATTTATATATTTTTATATTCTGATAGTTATAAGCACGTTATGTCCTGTATCAGCATCTTAGCTCTCAGTTCTCATCTTGAGTCAGACGGCTAACTAAGCACAATTGAATTGTTCCTGTTTCCTGTGGACATCCACGCATTGTAATCCACTCAGACACTCAAACCAATGATGCTGCAAGTGTATTAACCTGTTACTAACCCTCTATGGACTGTCATCTCTCAGGACACGCTGACCAAGCTTCTCTGGATTCTAACAAAACTGCATCACACAACAATCTTCCTGGAGAAGGAAAGCTAGAAGGTAAAAAACAAGGCTAGCACTATACTTAATGCTTGGATTGATGTTTAATTGATGTACATATTTAATATTTACACATCTGTGTATTCCACAGGCAATAACACAATACAGTACTTTTTTGAAAAGTTTCAAAAAAGTTTTAGTCAAAACAGTAACAGTTCCAGCTGAGGAGAGTCAGCAAACATACGGAACAGTATATATCCTGATATATCACATATACTCTTGATGTACCACAGTATTTTGTTTATTTATAATAAACAGTATTTGTATATTTTTCTATTTCTAATGTATACAGTATTGTGTTGCACTTGGACAGACCAGTGGATTTGCTCCAAAACGGCTTAGAAAAACATTACATACGGTCCATTTTTTAAGGTGGGCTGTATAATTAATTGAAAGCTATTTTAGAGTTTGATGTCTTCACTTTTATTCTAAAGTAAATATATTTATATTTAAGTATATATATTTATATATCCATAGTGACCTGTCCATAGTGACCTGTACTATGTATAGTTTATAGTTAACAGTTAATAATACTGCTGCCGGTACCGACCCATTTAGGTTTTTCATACTGCACAACCCTGTTATTTGTATATGTGCTGTTCAATATGTGCTGGGGATCAATAAAGTATCTATCCATCCATCCATCCATCCATCTATCTATCCATCTAAAGCATTAAGCTACAAAATAAGGAAGCCTAGTAGTCATGTCTAAACTTAGAAAGGTGTTGAAGTGTCCACCTTGCTCAAGGCTTCATTATGTTAAATCAAATGGTGGCAGATTAAATACACAGACTCAGCAAAAAGTCAACTCAAATACAACTGTGCTGGAAATCCAGCAAAGTAAAGATTTGGTTAAAAAGGAAAAGAAGTCTTTTTAGGATGCTGAGAAGACGTCTAAAAAAAAGACTTATCTCCACATTTAAATTTAATGTTTTTTAGGTGGTTTTAACTTCAACTTCTTAACTTTAATTAGAATATAATTAGAATAATTTGAATTTAACTTGAATATGATCTAATTTTAAGCATGACCTGATGATTATATTTTATATTTATATTCATATTTTATTCATATTTACTCTCCAAATAAGACAGCTGATAAAAGCTACCTATGATATGTTTACTAGGTTCAATAAGAACGGGTTTTAAGTTATTAATAAAAAAGTTAATTTGTATAAGTGTGTATATATTTCGGGTTGAGGGTATAGCCTCCACCGCTAGACCGTCCAGGACCATGTTTACGGTTGTCAGCGATTGCACAGGAAGTGTTCTGTGGCTTTGCTGTGTCATTTTTTGACAGCAGCTGCACTGAGACAGAAAACCATTTTGGGGTACGGAAATGCATTTGCTGCTTAAATGCATGGTGGAAAACAGCCTTGTCTTTCCTTTCCTCTCCTCCTCCTCCACACCTGGCCACCGGCAACTGTTCTGACCTTTACATTTCCGAGTGCCCATTCAGTCAAAACAAACCACGCTGTAATATAGCAGTGCTGTACATCACCCCGAATGTGCTGCAGTTGAGTGTGTGTCCAAAGCCAGTACAGCATGTCCTGCTGCTTTGGGTTAATACACAGCATTGTCATTAGGGCTTCAGGTTTCAGGTTTCAGGTTTATTTGTCATTTGCACAACATGTCAGGACATTTATGCATTGAAATGCTTGCGGTGAGGCTCAAGTTAATACTCTACAGCAGAGCAGCATTAATTACATACTAACTAAACATATTAAAATAAAGAGATATAAAAGACATATATTAAATAAATACAAAATCTCAGTGATATTGTCCATAGCAGCGATATAATAATAATAATAATAATAATAATAATAATAATAATAATAATAACAAAACAACAACAACAACAACAAAACAACAATAATAATAATAACAAAACAACAACAACAACAACAACAATAATAATAATAATAATAATAATAATAATAATAATAATAATAATAATAATAATAATAATTTTCAGAAAAAAAGTGTCAGAGTGAGATGGTATTGGTGGAACCTGATGGTCTGTGGGAAGAAACTGTTCATTAGCTGGTTTGTTCTGGCCCGAATGCTGCGGTACCTCCTGCCTGATGGCACTAGGGTGAACAGGCCATGCCCTGGGTGGCTACAGGATTGTGGTTCTCTTGAAGCATGTGGGAATCACTGACAGACTTAAAGATGTCAGAGAAAACCTCAGCCAGCTGGATGACACATGCTCTGAGCTCTGACCTGCCGGGAGCTTTGTATCTAGGGAGGTGTTGTTTGCCTCAAAACGAGCATAGTGTGCCTTTAGCTCATCTGCCAGTGAGGAGGAGAGCCCCATATCACAGATCCCAGCACCTATGTAGTCAGTGATAGCTCAAAGCCACATGCATCTGAGATCAGACCCACGGTAGCTAGATTGGAGGGGCTTGTTTGTAACTGTCCTTATGTGGAGTGCAGCAGTGATCAAGAATCTGTTCTCCTCGGGTGGGGAATTTAATGTGCTGGTACTATTTGGGTAGAACCCTCTTTAGGTTTGCCCTGTTAAAATCCCCAACCACAATAAAAACAGCCTCTGGGTGAGAGATGTACGTGACTTATCCTCCTGTGATGTAGACTGTAGTGAGGATGACCGAGCTGGGTAGAAAATAGGGTCAAGACTGTTTGAATTCAATATCTGGAGAGCGGTGACTGGCTTGAACCACTTCATCTGATCCCCATCGAAAGTTTACCATCATACAGACCCTGTCGCCTCTGCTCCTACCAGAGTCCAGCGTTCTGTCCAAGCCAGCCGATGATTTGTCCCATCCAGGTCCATCTTGGGCTAAATATGGTCTAAATCAGACCAAACACATACCAAATTTCATCTATTTTTAGGCTGGGTAAAGGCCAACCAGATACGAAGGGCTAACCAAGGCAAAACCTGGTTGTCCAGTAGCTCAGTGTAGGTACAGAGGTTCACATTTTCTGTCACCTCAACCAAAGAACGCATTTCTGCTTAATTAAAACACCTGTGGAACATCACAGAGGTGACTGACTTTTTGTTTTTACTTTTACACTAAATATTAAACATAATGTTAAACATATTAAACATATCAAGTATGTCTTTATGTTTACACTTTTATTTATAAAATATTTATTTTAAAGAATGTTTATCTCTTGAAATTGTAATCGAGTGAAAGTATTTGGTTCCAGTAATGCTTATAAAGTACTTGAAAAGCTTTAAACAACAAACAAATGTGATATTAAAATGTCTGAGTGATTAATTTGAAGAAAGTTTAATTATGCTTAACACATCTCACAGGTTCCAGGGATGAGAGCTTTAAAGTGGGCAGCTTGGTCACCTTGCTGTGTACCAACACAAAGATCGAATGGAGTAAGATGATTTACATCATCTGGAAAATCAACTCGCAGAAGAAGAACTGCACTCTTACTGTGGCTACAAATGACACAGACCACAACACGTGTCAGGATGGAAAGTACATTAACAAAACAGGAAACTACAGCCTGAACATCCCTGATTTTTCTATTAAAGATGAAGGAATTTACGTCTGTGACATATCCTCCCGTGCAGGGGGCTATGTGGAAACGATTAATGTAACTGCATGGAGTAAGTATAATGTCAGTGTACAATTTACAGAGTAAACATACAGATGTTGGATATTTTAGCACTGTTCTCCAACATATACACTCATCATCAAAGCACTAGTTGCAGCCAGAAGGAAGTGTGCTATTGGGAAGGAAGATAAAGGTTACCATATGATCAATATTTGTTGAGCTGCCCATACAGCAGTGGTGTCTCTCAGTATGCTGTCGGGCCCCCATGTTTACTAATGTGACATACAAGGCACCAGGCCTACTGGACATGTGACAACAAACTGTTCTTGTCGCTGACCACGCTGCTTCCACACACGGATTTGTTGGTCGTCTCCACTAAGACAAAAGTGTCTCATTACTGAAGATGACCCACTGCCATTCTGAGTCACTCTATGACAGTCTGGCATGACACCATTGCAGTCTTTGGTGATGTTGACGTGGTGTTGAGGGCAGTTTTGCATGTAGTCCTGCATTAGACGACTCATGAAGGGCATCACTGCTCGCTGAATGTCCAAAGTCATGGATGTTGGGTCACTCCACACCTGTCAGACAATTTGTTGCTTCTGTCCCTCATTCTCTCTCTGTGATTCGTGTAGGTCTCCCAGATCTTTCATTTCGCTGGTGCGAGCCTTCTTCTATCCTATGGTAATATCCAGACGTGTGGACTCGAGTCACATGACTTGGACTCGAGTCCGACTCGAGTCACTAAACTGATGACTTGTGACTTGACTCGACAACATTACTAAAGACTTGCGACTTGACTTAGACTTTACCTTTACTGACTTGGACTTGGAATCGGACTTGAGCTTTAAGACTCGAAAAGACTTGACAACCCTACTTTAACATAATGAATAAGTAAAACTGAATCACGTAACTGGATCATTTTATATTAAATGGCGCTGTAACGCTAGGGAGCTGAGCCGCTCAGCCCAAATGATCCGTAACCTAGCAACAAGTAAAGCCGCAGTGTTGAATTTGTGCGGAGAAGACGAGCAACATGATCCCAAAAATAATCCTGTTCAACTACAAAGATTATAATGTAGTAAATAAAAGACGAACTGCGGTATGCAAGACATGTGGAGTCAAGATCACAGATGGTGGTGCAACCACTTCAAACTCGACATTTGAGGCTGCACAAAGAACAGTAAGTCTGTGCTGTGTATATTTCGCGTATAGCAGTTAGCAAGCTAGCAAACGTAGCGACATAATAATAAACAGCGAATGTAAACAAAGCTGTTGTCCTCTGTTCGTCCCTCTCTCACACCGTTCACTGTGAGAGATTTTACTGAAAATTAAAGTGTTTAGGAACCACAGCATCTCAGCCTCGACGTGGTGAATTAGCATAGAGCAGAAAAGTGTCACACACAGATATATATATATATATATATATATATATATATATATATATATATATATATATATATATATATATATATATATCGTCGCTGTCCAAGGAAAAACAAGTATCTCCAAAATGGCAACTTTACAAGAGAGGCCAAAAACCTCATTCAATTTTAATGTAAGTCAATGGAACCAGACGTTTTTCTAAGCAATTTTGGGCCATTTCTGTTGGTCTATTCATCATGTAGATCTCACAGTGTAAACGACTGCCGCTGTTTTCAAATTATGCATAAAAGTCAAAATGGACAAAAAATGGAGATACATGTTTTTCATTGGACGGCGACGATATATATATTACAGGTCCATACATTAACACTTATGGGTTTAGAATGTGATGTCATTAAAAATTCCTGTAGGTGGAATGTGTTCTACTACTTCGTTATAGTCTGGTGTTCCTCCACCTTGGCCTTCGAGGCCCACTGCCCTGCACATTTTAGTGTTTTTTTCTGCTTCAGCACCTATTTTAACTCAGTAATGGGCTGGCTATGAGGTGATTAGTTGGATCAGATGTGTTGGGAGAATGGAAAACAATAAAAAGTGCAGGGCAGTGGGCCTCCAGGGCCAGGGTTGAGAAACAATGATGAGTGTACTTTGTTAGCCTGTTTACAGAAATTTATAGCATACTGAAACAGCTCATATGATATCATGAATCATATGATATTCTTGTCCTTTCCTAATTTTTTTAAATCCATAAACCTTGACTTTTTGTTGCTGTAAACTGTGGTATAATGTCACATTCATTTTTCCATACTGCGTTTAGTACATATCTATTAGAGATTACAGTAAGTACTTTGTTTACTGCACAGTACTTTGCAGGTTATTTAATCCTCAAATTATTTAATTAACGATTTGCACTACAGTACTTGTTCCTGTTAAGTAAAATAGCACTTTGTTGTTTGAACTGTTTGAGATGATGCAAGTTGTTTTTGTTATACTAAATACAAACTTTAAAAACATTTATGATTATGTCAGTTTAATATACTATGAATCAGCTGCATCAGTTATGTGAAATATTGAAATGACATCTGGTGACTTGACTTGAGACTTGAACGGTTTAAGACTTGGGACTTGACTCGAGACTTGCTTGTATTGACTTGGGACTTGACTCGAGACTTGCTTGTATTGACTTGGGACTTGACTCGTGACTTGATTGTTAAGACTTGAGACTTACTTGTTACTTGCAACTTAGTGACTTGTTCCCATGTCTGGTAATATCTAAACTGCTCCACCTGCTCAAATCGCTTTTGAGCTCCTCTTTGTGGCATACCTCGCTTGAAAAGGATGCTACTAACACAACAGCATGGGTCAGAATGGAATGCCTGCATAACAGGACCTTTTGTAGTCAGTCAGGTACAGCGATAAGGCCTGTCCTTGCTGCACATGTCACGTGTGACCCTGTGTGAAACTTGACCAAATTCCCATCCTGTCAGTTGATTCCTTCTGGCTGCAACTAGTTTGATGATGATGATAAGTGTATTAGGACTGCAGGATGTTTTTTTATGCAGGTTATTATGAAATACAATTTGACACAATTCTAAGTTATTATCTCTCTAGTTATTAGATGCTAGCTGGTAATGCTGGAATTTTCCTAGCTAGTTTTTTTCAGAAAAACTTTACTAATATCAGTAAAGAACCTGCATTATGTGGAAGCTTTAAAAGGAGCTTAAGGCATCTCATAAAAATTGTTACAGTGTTTAAGTGGGTATCATTCTGCTGACCAGTGACTTCTAAATAATAACAGTGGTAATTTGATTCTGTAGTTGTATATAACTGTAGTTAATTAATGTCATTTGCTTTGTGGATGTTAGGCCATCCGCTCCTGTCCAGCTGGCTAGAAGCCAGGGATGGCCATACTTTTGCTGTCTGTGAAGTTCAAAGCATTACAGCAGCTTCCATCCGCTGGGAAACACACAGGAACAGGACCTCCTTATCTGAGACGGACTTAGATGCTACCAGAGATGCCAGTGGAGTTTTCAGAGTGACAAGCCGGTTACAGCTGCCTCAGAATGACTTTCATGAACACATCATTTGTGTAGTAACTTTGAATCACTTCAAGTGGCTAGAGACTCGAATACATACCTTTAAGTTCAAAGGTAGGAACTTCAGATTCTCTAACATTGTGCTTAATAGTTTAATGTTTCATTCATTAGCAATATAACAGAACAAGTCCACCCTTTTAAACTCAGCTCAGCGTGTCCTTTACAGTCATTTCACCCGCAATCGCCCATAGAGTCACAGTTGCAAACAATACAGTGAGTAACACCGTCATAATTGTTGATCCCATCAAGGATACTCTTTAATGTAGTCTGGGTTAAGTGTGTTTCATGTTTTCTACCTTGTGAGCGCTGCATGACTCTAAACCAGGCGTGAAAAACAGGAGAGGGACACAGCAAAGCCCCACTCACAGAGAAACCTCATAGGTCTACTAATCACAATTAGAGCCCAAATGGGATGCTCTCGTAGTCACTTACTTACTATGTGTGTCTGTGTCTTTGTCTCTTGCTTTCTCTTGCTTGTGCTCTTTCTCCTCTCTCAGTCACTAACTGTCAAAAATTGATTTCAGGGAAACTGGGGGCGTCGCAGTTACGCACTTACGCACTATGTACTAAATATAGTACAGTTATGAAAGTCAAAGCTGAATATACTTAATAATTCACATTGCATGGTTAGATGTGGTAGATTTTTGAATATGGTAATGATGGACACTAGTATCCCACAATGCAATGGGAAACAGAAGGGGAGGGGCTACCCACGCCTAGAAAATGTAGAAAAAAACGGTGGACGATGACACGACGGCAGCATACATGTAAACATGCATGTATGTAGTAAATAATGTGTTTAATAGTTTGTGATTTTAGCAACCTTCTGAGTCCAGCCTGGTATCATATATGTTTCATCACATCCTGTTAGTAAGAAGTGAAGCAGTATGATAATACTGTGTACACTCACAGTATTGAGATTAGTACAGTGCAGTATTAGTGTGTAGTACGTCACGGAGATTCAGTCAATTTACAGGCATCAGGAAAACCCTACTTACAAAACGTCCAGAAGGATGGGATGTCTTTACCTTTATGTGGCCCCAAATAGTAGCATCAATTAGCTACAGCACCACCCTGAGGCAGACAAATGGTCAGTTGTGGGTGATGCAGCAAAGCACTGACCTATACCCAAATTTATATTTGAGTGTCTAATTTTTTAGTAGCATAGCATCATAATAATTATGTTGTTGAGAGACCCCCAGAATTGTCTTTGGAACGGGTCCCCCTCAGGACAACATTTATCTTCTACAATGGTCTGTGCCTTTTATATATTTTACTGCTTCTTTTCAGACACTGTTAAGAGGTCTTCTGTTCTTCTGGGGGTTTTCATCACCTGGCCCATCATAAAGCTTCTGATCACTCTCTACATCGTACTCAGAAATCTCGGACACTTTAGGTATGATACTTTATAAAGAGTGACTGTGAGATGTTGACTGGTGTTGGTGTATTGATGGTCAGGACCCTTACAGGACCACCACAGTGCAGGTGTTATGTGGGTGGTGGATCATTCTCAGCACTGCAGTGACACTGACGTGGTGGTGGTGTGTTAGTATGTGTGGTACTGGTGTAAGTGGATCAGACACAGCAGTGCTGCTGGAGTGTTTAAACACTGTGTCCACTCACTGTCCACTCTACTAGACACTTCTACCTTGCTGGCCCACCCTGTAGATGTACAATCAGAGATGATAGCTTATCGGCTGCTGAACAGTGCTGTCATCATCTAGTCCTTCATCAGTGGTCACAGGACGCTGTTGGCTGGATAGTTTTGGTTGGTGGACTATTCTGAGTCCAGCAGCAGTGCTGTGTCTGATCCACTCACACCAACACACCACCACCATGTCAGTGTCACTGCAGTGCTGAGAATGATCCACCATCCACAGAGTACATGCTCTGTGGTGGATCTGTGTAGCTGCTGACCACTGAAGAACAGGCTCAAGAGGTACTACAGTTGGATATCCACCTTTTGATGTCCACCTGTGTTTTATTTGTGACTCAGGCCCTGTTATCAACATCTCCAGCTGTGTCTCGCCAGTTTTGGGTGCATCTATGCCACTTTGCTTGCTATTGTTGTTATTTGTGTTTGTTGATTTGTCTTTAGAAATCTTTGCTGCACTTCCAAAACCGCAACACCAGCAGAAGAAAATAAGACACAGGTAACAGAACCACATCTTAATTCTTCTTTAACGATTCATTTGAATTTTCCAATTTAATTTGCTGGTTTTGCATGAGATGTGACGAGGCCATAATTGTTTTTATCCAGTTTCATGTATATGAAGAAGTGGAACTTCAGGAAAGAGTGAACACCATCCCTGCATCTTCTGAAAGCACATACACAAACTTACAGTTTGATGGAACTATACTGCAAAGACATTAATAAAGCAAAGTGAACCTGTAACTATGGACAGATATATGTAGATAGATAGATAGATAGATACTTTATTGATCCCAGAGGGAAATTCAAGGCATCCAGTAGCAGGTATACAAACAAACTATACAGAAGTAACAACAGAAGAAAGATAGATTTGTACAAATAGAGACAATACTATATAAAGTATGAAGGTATAAAATAGAGTCCTTAGTGTCTGTGTAAAGTGTAAAGTATAGATGGAGGTAATGGTATACCGTTTGCTAAGCAAATTAAGAAGATGGCTGTTTTCAGCCATACAGACAGTGCAAATACGCAGTAATATAAATAATTATCAGTGCAAAAAGTGTAAACAGTACAGAATGGAGTAGAATAATACAATATAAATAGATGTAGGGCATTTAGGGGGGCATTTAGGAGGGAGTGTGTGCAGAGATGGGGGTGTGTCCATTGGAGGGACCGGAATGAAAGAGTGTCACACACTTTTTCATCTGCTGTGCTGAGAGGAGTTGAACAGTCTTATGGCCTGAGGGACAAAAGACTTCCTGAGTCTGTCAGTGGAGCAGGACTGGGACAGCAGTCTGCCACTGAATGAGCTCCTCTGCCTGATGATCGTGGTGTGCAGAGGATGGTGAACATTGTCCATGATGTTCAGCAGCTTGTTGAGGGCTCTCCTCTCTGCCAGTGGTGTTAAGGACTCCAGCTCTAGTCCCAGCACAGAACCAGCTTTCCTCACCAGCCTGTCGAGTCGTCCAGCATCCCTCCTGCTGATACTGCCTCCCCAACACACCACAGCATAAAAGAGGACGCTGGCCACCACAGACTGGTAGAACATCAGGAGGAGTTTCTGGCAGATCCTGAAGGACCCCAGCCTCCTGAGGAAGTACAGTCTGCTCTGTGCTTTCTTGTAGACTATGTCAGTGTTTACTGACCAGTCCAGCCTCTCGTCCAGGTGCACACCAAGGTATCTGTAGGACCTGACAACCTGACAATGTACACAATGTACACTGAAAGTCACACATTAAACCAGATATATGGTGTGCAGATACACTGTATGTCCACATGTTTTTAGACACCTGCTCATCTAATGGTTCCACTAAAGGAATGGTATTAAAGAGTTTGTCCCTCCTGTGCAGCAGCAGTAACTGCTTCTACTCTTCCGGAAAGGCTTTACACATGATGTTGGAACATTACTGTGAGGATCTGACAAGAACATGAATAAGGTCAGGTACTGATGTTGGATGATCAATTGTGTATTTCTCCAACTCATCCCAGGATTATTATAAGGATCTCCATTATTCCAGAGAACCCTGGGAGGCTTTATACCCCTCTGTCTGATGATCTTGGGCTCATCTGCATGACAAAGCTTTTCTTAGGAGATAATACAGAGCAATCAGCTGGTCAATGGGTGGGCATTAGGCCATAGCTGAATTAACCAATTATGGTCCTGCTGGACACATAGTGTATTTTGTACATCAGTAAAAAAAAAATTAATTTCTAATAATTTAATTAAATTAAATCGTGACTGAATTATCTTACTGTTGGACTGAGAGATTACCACATGCCCAACTTCACCAACCAGTCAGGCTAATTAAGCCACTTAAAAGTGAAGCCACCTGTATAAGAATTTTGTTGTTGTTGCTGTTTTACTCTTAAGAGTTGTTTTAAGGTCTGGCATGGACTTGTCTCCATCCAGTATGTGTATATAGGCAGTAGGAATTATGGGCCTTTTTTGGAGATGGCAGTAGGAATTTTGGATCTCTGAGCCCTTTACCTCGACACATTCATTCATCTTACTCCAGACTGTCATGCAGTAAAACCTCCCAATATTTGAATAATTCTTGTTTTATTTGATTGTAATTCTAACTTTTACTTTCTCTCTACTTTCATCTCTAATACCGTGTTCTGTATACAGTATTCTGTATAAAGTGCCTCATCTAATTTGATCATAATAAATAAATTTTTTTTTTGTAATTTTACTCCAGTGTTTTATTGTGAGTGCTGAGGTTGCCTTCACTGGTTCACTGGTTATATGGCTTTTTTGGACAGGTTAAGGATGAATGTTTCCAGTTTTAAACTTACCTGTAACTTACCTGTAGTTGGGCTAATCCAACATCTTAATGGCTATTTAAATAGCAGACCGCAGCCATTTTGGGAGGACTGGCTTGGGGAGTCACATTGAAAGTAAAGACACTGGCTCGCCGGTTTGGTAAATTATTTTTGGCCAAAATAAGCAGCATTCCTAAACATTTTCACAGACGGTGTAATGTTATTATATAAGCCTCTTTACCTAACTTGTGTATGAACGTCGTTAGTTTGTTTTAGCCGCTGACCCTTAGCATCATGTTTAAGAAGCTATGCTAAGCTAGTTAGTTAATGGTTGACCAGTAACAGAGACAGGCTCTGGCTAAATGGAGACGCGTTTTTGTTTGTTTTTATTGCTGATCTGTCTGTTGATATTCCAAAGTCTATGTCTTAGTTTGCTTTAGTATCTTGGATGTGTGAAACTGCACTTGAAAACTTGGACACAATAAACCACCTGGCATTTTCACTTCAAGTTTTCTTTAGTTTTTATTTCAATCGGCACTCAGCTATCCTGCAACAGTCTAATTAAAACCAGGTAGATAAAAGGAATTGTTATCTTTAAAGCGTTTTTCCGACAGCAGGTGGAAGTGTTTCAGAGACATAATGAAAACTGTAAATGACTGAGATGATATTTACACAGAGCAATGAAACATTTTATGTATTTTATGCTGAATGTTTGAATAAAATATCTCTAGTTTATTGGCTGTGCATCATTTTCAAGAGAGTCCATCTCAAACATCCAGTCAAAGTTCATAAAGGATTTTCAATAGCACTTTACATTAGGCATTCACTAACATGTAGTAATGCATTAGTTAACATGTAGTTATACATTAACAATGGTTACAGTGCTTAACTAATGTTAAGTAAGCATGTAATAACTACATGTTTACATGTTAACCAAACAGTTATTACATGTTCAGCTTAGATAGCATTGTTAATGTATTACTTCATGTTACCTAATTCATTACTACATGTAGGTTAGTCAATAATAAATGTAAAGTGTAACTGGATTGTTATTAAATTAGGGGTAAATAGCTTGATTACTTTGTTAAAGAGGATCAGACCCCGAACAGAACCAGAGAAGTCAGTGATAAAGATCACTGCATGCACTAAGCTGTTGAAAGCTCACTGGTTTTCTATAAAGAGATGCTTTTCAATAGAGATATTTTGGTGTGTCATTTTTCCTGTACTTAAGCTGAAATAGAGTTGGGGGGTGAGAGGTCATCCATCTCTTCCCTGGAGTCCCTGTTTTATTCTGTTTTGGGAACGTCTCTGGTGGAAGAAAGCTTTTGTTGTAGAATCAGTTGTGCCACACAGACTCTCCTACAGGGGGAGACAAGAACCTACAGGCTGAATCCTCTCATGAGGTGGGAAGTAGGATGCTCCACTGTCTGAGGTGAAATCAACAGAGGATTAAATGACACATTTAACACTAACATAAACCAACATAAACCAGGGCTTATACAGTAGTTTACTCATAACTCTTTTTAGTAAACTGTTCAGTATTACTCTTTCATAAAAACCTCACAGCAATTATGGCACAATATGTGAGAGAAAGATCACTTAAAAGATATGTGAACATTTTTTAAGAATCAATAAAATAATAGATGGTTTTATTAGAATTAATCATATTATTCTGTATTCTAAAACACTGAGGTGTGAGGGTGAGTATGGCTGGATTAGACACAGAGGTGTGAGGATCAGTATGACTGGATTATACACAGAGGAATGGGTGTCAGGACGAGTGTGGATAAGACACAGAGGAGTGTGGGCCAGTATGACAACCACAAAGAGGAGTGAGGGTCAGTATGACTGTGGATTAGACGCGTAGAGAAGTAGGAGTCAGTATCGCTGTGGATTAGATATCAAGAGGAGTGATGATCAGTTTGACTGGGTTAGACACATAGAGGGGTGATGGTCAGTATGACTGGATTAGACACAGAGAAGTGAAGGTCAGTACATCTGTGGAGTAGATACACAGAGGTGTGATGGTCAGTATGACTGGATTAGACACATAGAGGAGTGAGGGTCAGTATGACTGTAGATTACATACAGAAAAGTGAAGGTCAGTAAAGCTGTGGAGTAGAGAAACAGAGGAGTGAAGGTCAGTATAGCTGAGGAGTAGAGAAACAGAGGGGTGATGGTCAGTATAGCTGTGGAGTAGACAAACAGAGGAGTGATGGTCAGTATAGCTGTGGAGTAGAGAAACAGAGGAGTGATGGTCAGTATAGCTGTGGAGTAGACAAACAGAGGAGTGATGGTCAGTATAGCTGTGGAGTAGAGAAACAGAGGAGTGATGGTCAGTATAGCTGTGGAGTAGACAAACAGAGGAGTGATGGTCAGTATAGCTGTGGAGTAGAGAAACAGAGGGGTGATGGTCAGTATAGCTGTGGAGTAGACAAACAGAGGAGTGATGGTCAGTATAGCTGTGGAGTAGAGAAACAGAGGAGTGATGGTCAGTATAGCTGTGGAGTAGACAAACAGAGGAGTGATGGTCAGTATAGCTGTGGAGTAGAGAAACAGAGGGGTGATGGTCAGTACAGCTGTGGAGTAGACAAACAGAGGAGTGATGGTCAGTATAGCTGTGGAGTAGAGAAACAGAGGGGTGATGGTCAGTATAGCTGTGGAGTAGACAAACAGAGGGGTGATGGTCAGTATAGCTGTGTAGTAGAGAAACAGAGGAGTGATGGTCAGTATAGCTGTGGAGTAGAGAAACAGAGGAGTGATGGTCAGTATAGCTGTGGAGCAGACAAACAGAGGAGTGATGGTCAGTATAGCTGAGAAGTAGAGAAACAGAGGAGTGATGGTCAGTACCGCTGTGGAGTAGACAAACAGAGGGGTGATGGTCAGTATAGCTGTGGAGTAGAGAAACAGAGGAGTGATGGTCAGTATAGCTGTGGAGTAGACAAACAGAGGGGTGATGGTCAGTACAGCTGTGGAGTAGACAAACAGAGGAGTGATGGTCAGTATAGCTGTGGAGTAGACAAACAGAGGAGTGATGGTCAGTACAGCTGTGGAGTAGACAAACAGAGGAGTGATGGTCAGTATAGCTGTGGAGTAGACAAACAGAGGAGTGATGGTCAGTATAGCTGTGGAGTAGAGAAACAGAGGGGTGATGGTCAGTACAGCTGTGGAGTAGAGAAACAGAGGGGTGATGGTCAGTATAGCTGTGGAGTAGAGAAACAGAGGGGTGATGGTCAGTACCGCTGTGGAGTAGACAAACAGAGGAGTGATGGTCAGTACAGCTGTGGAGTAGACAAACAGAGGAGTGATGGTCAGTACAGCTGTGTAGTAGAGAAACAGAGGAGTGATGGTCAGTACAGCTGTGTAGTAGAGAAACAGAGGAGTGATGGTCAGTATAGCTGTGTAGTAGAGAAACAGAGGAGTGATGGTCAGTATAGCTGTGGAGTAGAGAAACAGAGGAGTGATGGTCAGTACAGCTGTGTAGTAGAGAAACAGAGGAGTGATGGTCAGTACAGCTGTGTAGTAGAGAAACAGAGGAGTGATGGTCAGTACAGCTGTGTAGTAGAGAAACAGAGGAGTGATGGTCAGTACAGCTGTGTAGTAGAGAAACAGAGGAGTGATGGTTAGTACAGCAGTGGAGTAGGCACAGAGGAGTGATGGTCAGTACAGCAGTGGAGTAGGCACAGAGGAGTGACACTCATCTGCTGTCTGTCCTATCCATAGCTATACTGACCCTGTATGACTGTGAATGAGACACACAGATGAGTTATCGTCTCTGACTGTACTCTACAGGGTGGACCAGCAAGGTAGGAGTTTTTATTAGAGTGGACAGTGAGTGAACACCGTGACATTGAGTGAACACTCTAGCAGCACTGCTGTGTCTGATCCACTTACACCAGCACAACATACACTAACACCACCATGTCATGTCCCTGTAGTTATAAAGGGTAATACAGAGTATACAGAGAAACGGATGGACTACAGTGTGTGGTTGTAGAACAGCACAGTGCTTCTGTGCACAGAGGAGCTGATAACATGGATAACGAGTGCAGATACAAGGAGGTGGTTTTAATGTTATGGCTGATCACTGTATAGTTTTTGTTCTGCAACCAATTTAAAGCTGGATGTTTAAGGTTAATCTGAGCAAGAGGTTTTAATTAGACTACTTAGATTTAAAGTTGGGTGCAACCTGATCAGCAGACAGACCTTCATTTAATCCAAAAGTAAGAGAGTTGCGCTGTGGAGTGGACGTGTCTTCACACACATACCAGGGAATTACCAGTTAGCACATTAGAGGCGCTCTGAGGAGGTGATAATACAGGTGTGATTTTGACCGAAACGAGTTTGAAAAGCTTGTGCACTGGCGGATTTGGAATATCTCACTCTGCGTTGCACCACTCTGCCCACATTTCTGACCACCACAATAACAAATGCCAGCCAATAACCAGAATTGCAGAAATTATATTGGGAGGACTGCACTGGGAGGAACATACCGTGCAGATACACTATATATGCAATAGCAGATCCAGTATATACCCCTGTGTTTTTGATGCACATGAAGACTTTAACAGGTGCCATTTTCAGTTTCTGTGATCCTGCTAGTGAGAGACCTGTAGGTGGGGCTCTAGGGTCTCATTCATTTTGAATTCTGAAGTTAGAATGTGGAAAAAAGTCCTACTCAGGTTTGATTAGACACCTACATCCTGTGATACAGACATAAACACTTCACAGGTGACACCACAACAATCAACCAAACTGTCCATCTCCAGTTGAAGGCCTGCTAGTTTGATTTACAAGCTGCAATATGTTGATATTTATATCCTAGCCAAGTGCTGAGCCCCCTGCCCCTTACAGTTTGGAGAGACTGCAGGGAAAGCGGCTTCTACTGTACATTTAAAGTGAATTATCAAAAAGCCCATTAAAACACACACACACACACACACACACACACACACACACACACACACACAAAACACTCTCAAAGCCTAAAACAAGAACTCAAGCACTAAGGCTCAGAACAACAGCCTTATACTTTACATCATACATCATACTTATTAATACCATAAAACTTTAAGCACTGTGTTTATCAATAATGTACACCAACATACATCAGTATGGTATCAGTATTTAAACCCTAATGTTATGTTGTGCCAAATTAAACAGTTTAAAGTTTTAAAATAATGTAAAACATATTTTTTGAAATATGTTTATATATTTTTATATATGCTTTTTTAAAAATGAACTATTGGAGCCTTTTGGAAACCTTTACTGCCAGACTTAATAAGTGTAATGACCATGCAAATGTATATACCATTGACTAAGTTCACATGCCTCCGAAACGACCAAAACGAGTTTGAAAAGCTTGTGCACTGGCGGATATGGAATATCTCACTCTGCGTTGCACCACTCTGCCCACATTTCTGACCACCACAATAACAAATGCCAGCCAATAACCAGAATTGTGATATACAGAAATTATATTGGGAGGACTGCACTGGGAGGAACATACCGTGCAGATACACTATATGTGCAATAGCAGATCCAGTATATACCCCTGTGTTTTTGATGTACATGAAGACTTTAACAGGTACCATGTTCAGTTTCTGTGATCCTGCTAGTGAGAGACCTGTAGGTGGGGCTCTAGGGTCTCATTCATTTTGAATTCTGAAGTTAGAATGTGGAAACAAGTCCTACTCAGGTTTGATTAGACACCTACATCCTGTGATACAGACATAAACACTTCACAGGTGACACCACAACAATCAACCAAACTGTCCATCTCCAGTTGAAGGCCTGCTAGTTTGATTTACAAGCTGCAATATGTTGATGTTTATATCCTAGCCAAGTGCTGAGCCTCCTGCCCCTTACAGTTTGGAGAGACTGCAGGGAAAACGGCTTCTACATTTAAAGTGCATTACCAAAAAGCCCATTAAAACACACACATACACACACACACACACACACACACACACACACACACACACACACACACACACAGACACACAAACACACACAAAACACTCTCAAAGCCTAAAACCAGAAATCCCACTAATGCTCAGAACAACAGCCTTATGCTTTACATAACACATCATACTTTCTATTACCATAAAACTTTAAGCACTGTGTTTATCAATAATGTACACCAACATACATCAGTATGGTGTGTGGCCTGCTTTTTAAACCCTCATGTTATGTTGTGCCAAATGAAACAGTTTAATGTTTTAAAATAATGTAATTATTAATGTAATTTATATAATTTTATATATCCTTTTTTAAAAATGAACTATTGGAGCCTTTTTGAAACCTTTACTGCCGGACTTAATAAGTGTAATGACCATGCAAATGTATATACCATTGACTAAGTTCACATGTTTGCAGCCTCTGTTCATGTTTATATTGCACACGTAATGTTTGGGGAACGAAGATTAGGTACTACACACACACACACACACACACACACACACACACACACACACACACACACACACAAGCACATGTACACACACACACACACACACGCACGGACACACACACGCACACACACACACTGTATGTGTTCTACTATATTTCTGAAGTAATAGAGTTCTATTGATCTTTGTATTACTGTATTGAATTGACACTACACCTACTCTTAAACCTAACCTCAGTATTCAAAAGACTAATTTACTACATTATTAGATTTTCCAAAAAAAATGTGAATAGAATAATTCAAAGCAAATGTGTTGAATATCTAGTGTTTGCCAATATATAGAAAAATAAATGTGAAGATTTATATGTGTACGGAGAAATTTCTAACGACTTTCAGATTATTACACATGCATCTGACCCAGGAGCTTTACTGCCATGTCTGACAGCTGAACGTAACAGAAGGGTTAACAGTTAACAGCTATTTTTATTATATAATTATGATTATTTTCTCGATGTGTTTCTTTTCAGCAGTTTCCATTTCACTAATATGGCCTGTATCGAATAATTTTCCATTAACTCAGGATATAGTTGAGACACGTGGGGCTTGCAAAGTTCGCTTGTTCTGTTTAGCACAGGAGCTGTTAATGTTAATGCAGCTGTCAGAAACTCAGTCATTTAAAACCTTTCCATAACTACGTCACAATAATGTCTCTTTCCAGATCTTCATTAAGGCCTCACAGGACTATGAAAATGTATTTAATTAATTTAATTATATTAAAATTAAAATGCATTTGAGCACTGCAGACCATGTATAATTAATATAACAGAAATAAAGTTTATGTAGACAAATTGGAATTTTTTTCTTTCTATGGTTCAATGTCAGCGTTACTGTGCTCAGACACAGGACCATAGAGCACCAATTGAGCACCATAGCACCAATAGAAACGGATATTATACAGGAAAGAACTGAGAAAACAATAAAAATAGTAACATCAAATAAAGCAATGAAATAAAATAAAATAAAAACTCCAAAAGTCACATTAAGCTATACATGGCTTTTGGAATATTCAGCTAGACGGCAATAAAAGCTCATATGTAAGCCATGCAACTCTTTCTGGGTTCGAACATAGTTCGAAAACTCATTGTTGTTATCTAGCATACATACAAGCCACACAGTCATTTAACCATCATTTAGTCGACTCCCTGACTGAAATATGACAGTTGTTAAATGATCTCACTGGTTTATCAAACCGTGCGTATTAGGTATAAAGATTAGACAGGCCACGTCTTGCTTTTTGAAGCCCTATAGAAACTGATCACCGTGGGCCGAGATGGGTCTATGTGATATACAGCAGATACGGTAAGACAGGTCTGTATTATAGAAATGACAGTGACGATGCAGACCTTAAAGCCCTCCAGGGCTGCACGGCAACGTAAAATCTGAAGACCACGTCAGTTCTGCCTGTGTGCTTATACCTGTGTTGGATGTTAAACCGGCAGCGTCAGTATTTCCCCCCGTCTTCTCTTGAAGTCCCCCAGCTTTGCAAATTTTAGCATTTTCCTTCAGATGTCCTCTATTGTACCATCACCCGGGTGTAGAGGGTGCTGAGCTGAGCTGGGCTGAGTCATGTCCGTTCCGTTAATACAGAAAGCCACTGAACTGTGCTCTGCAGGGGAACCTTGGTGGAGGATTGGAAAACTTTGACCTCCGTTCTGTTTTTGTCCAATTACTCATTCTTGCTACTAATATACACTCCTGGGCTGAAAAGATACTGATTTCACTGATGGGTTTGGCTGCTCGGATTTCAGATTTAAACCCTACAGAATAACCTGATTCAGATCTCAGATTAAACACAAACTTGCGCTACCAGGTTAGATTAGCTGTTTGAGTTTGAGTGGGACAATACTGACTCTTTATTAATTATAAAGGGTTATAAATTGTCAGTCAGTAACTACAAACTATTTTATTTTCCATTTTAGACTTGGCCCATATATATATATATATATATATATATATATATATATATATATATATATATATATATATATATATATATATATATATATCTCATCGCTGTCCAAACAAAAACAGGTATGGCAACTTTACAGCAGGGGCCAAAAACCTCATTTAACTTGAATGGAAGTCAATGGAACCAGACATCTTTCTAAGCAGTTTTGGGCCATTTCTGTTGGTCCATTCTTCAAGAAATTTCAACACAGTGTAAACAGCAGTTCATCTGATTAAGTGATGCATAAAAGTAAATATCAGGATGCCCAGGAGATGGCAAACAGGGAGTGAGGGATTTCTGAAATTATTCCAGGATGGAACTTTTTCAGTTCTCTTAATCAATAAAAGCAATAGTTGAATATTCCCCTTTAAACAATGTGAGAAAGGCATGTACGAAGCTATGCCACACTGATGCTGATATATCTGCAGTAGCTTCCAGCAAGCACATTAGCATGCACATAGTTGCATTTTATTTATTTCTCTTTAAGGGTAATATTAATATTGCATTATTGTGATACATTTTGTAATGACAATGGGAAAAATCACCACGCCATACCCACTAAGCTTTTGAACTCTCTCCAACACAGTTTTACAGGCTTCCTCGTTTATAAAGACTAAAACCTGACGTGAGAGATATAAAGTAGAAGTTGGTTTAGCTCAACACTTTTGAAGGCTGGGTGGATGTCTCATCATCTTTACAGATGCATCATAAAAATGAATGCAAAACATTTAGTACCAAATTAAAAACTGGGGTGAATGAACAAAAGACAGATCGAATGATCTGGAAAGCGAGCGATGGTGAAGATTGCTATCATCGTCCTGTGTTTTGTCAGAGTTCAACTTATTAGTGGGGACGGCACCATTTTCTTTCCTGAATAAATGAGTTCTTGTAATCATTTAAAGTAGTCTGATGTGTCATGTTTCATTGTACAGACTCAGACTGTGATTTCTTAACAGTGATGGCGATGGAAACAAAGTCTATAACAGTCAACAAGTCTATAACACAAATACAGCAATTATAATTACTAAGCAGAGCCACCAGTGAGCCTACACAGCCTCTGAGTTTGTATATATTGACGATGTTCATTTAACAATGTGTCAGATGTTAAGCAGTATGTACAGGGGTTGGACAATGATCTGAAACACCCGGTTTTAGACCACAATCATTTATTAGTATGGTGTAGGGCCTCCTTTTGCGGCCAATACAGCGTCATTTGGGCCGTGGTTTCATGTTTTTTGGATACAATCCGGGTTAGCACCCGAACATCCCTTTCAGACAGCTTCCTCTTGCGTCCACAGTTAATCCTGTTGGATGTGGTTCGTCCTTCTTGGTGGTATGCTGACATTACCCTGGATACCGTGGCTCTTGATACATCACAAAGACTTGCTGTCTTGGTCACAGATGCGCCAGCAAGACGTGCACCAACAGTTTGTCCTCTTTTGAACTCTGGTATGTCACCCATAATGTTGTGTGCATTGCAGTATTTTGAGCAGAACTGTGCTCTTACCTGCTAACTGAACCTTCACACTCTGCTCTTACTGGTGCAATGTGCAATTAATGAAGATTGGCCACCAGGCTGGTCCAATTTAGCCATGAGACCTCCCACACTAAAATGACAGGTGTTTCAGTTTCATTGTCCAACCCCTGTATCTAACTGCTTTATGAAGGACTTTTTCATCTCAGCCATTTAATAATGTTGAATTACTGGAAAATCAAAGGAGATCCCATTGTTGGGCAAGTGTGGGCTGGAGGTTAGGGAACCGGCCTTGTAACCGAAGGGTTGCCGTTCCTTGAACCAACAGGACCAACACCCCTGAATTGCCCTTGAGCAAGGCACCTAACCCCCAGCTGTTGTGGACAGGACTGCCCACTGCTCCGAGCAAGTGTTTCTCTAGTGTTGGTGTATCTCTGTGTTACATTTCATGGATGGGTTAAATGTGG
Source organism: Prochilodus magdalenae (assembly GCA_024036415.1). Lineage (NCBI taxonomy): Eukaryota > Metazoa > Chordata > Actinopteri > Characiformes > Prochilodontidae > Prochilodus > Prochilodus magdalenae. The sequence continues at coordinate 265,976 of JAMWET010004065.1, read as the reverse complement.
TAGACAAACTCCTCTGTGTGGAGCACAATTGCTAAACAGCTTAAATTCTAAATCAGGGTACAGTGAAATGCAGAGCACCCAGCAGGGGCATTTGTGGGGTCTAGAAATGCCCTCCTGCCTAAATAGCAGCATCAGCGCTGTTGGATAAGGGTCCACCTGACCAATTAATCCCACCCTTCCACTTACCATGTGCTTCATGTTCTAGCAGAACCAAGTGTTGATCTTTCAACATTCCAGGATGAAGACTCTAAGTAGTGGATCAAATCAGGTTCAGCAGCCGTGATGCAACTCTGACTCACCAACAAAATCACCAGACCTCAGTCCCAATTCTCAACAGCAGGTGAAAGGCTGAAATACGCCTGGTAGAAATGTACACTAACAGAATGGACTGGAATGGACCAGTGTGATACTCACCTGTAGGACTGATATGGGCCTTTAGGCAAGGGGATGCATATGTAGAATAGCAATTATGGATGCTGCTGCTATAAAGCTAAATGAAATACTGGTATTTAAATATACATTAAATATGTTTCCTTAAGGGTTCTTTAGTATAAATTGCATCATGGACAATTAAGACAAATTGTCCATGATGTTGGACAAGATACACCAACACTAGAAAAACACTTGCTCAAAACAGTGGGCAGTCCTGTCCACACCAGCTGGGAGTTAGATGCCTTGCTCAAGGGCAATTCAGGGGTGTTGGTCCTGTTGGTTCAAGGAATGGCAACCCATCGGTTACAAGGCCGGTTCCCTAACCTCCAGCCCACACTTGCCCAACAATGGGATCTCCTTTTATTTTTCATTTACTATTTATTATTGATTGATGGAGAATGTGTGGTATGTCTTTCTCTATAGAACTCTATGCAACACTGTTTGGTTCTCTCTAAAAAGGGTTCTTTTTGGTTCTTTCTGAACAAGGGTTCTGCTGTTGTTTCAATGTCAACCACGGAACCACAGGAGAACCTATATTAGTGCTATATAGAACTATAAAAAATGGTTTGTTGAGCATTACCTTTACTCAGGAACCTTTGAAGGACCATCTTAATTAATAGTGTACAATAAACCAAATGACCCCCCCAAAAATGTATACATGAGCAGTGTATGTTACATCAACACAGCTTTGTGTAAGCTCAAAGTATTATTTTATCAATCAAGTCTATTCTACACAAAAGAGGTATATTCAAAACAAACAAACAAACAAACAAACAAACAAAAAAGAGCAGGTGACTGGAAATCCAGTGGCTGTTGAGACTTATCACAGTGTAATGATAAGGCATGTGGTTCAGACCAGAACAAATAAGGCTTATTCATCATGGGTCACCAGTCGTGTGCAGGCGCTGATGTTACAAGAAGTGACTCTATTCTCAGGACAGGCTTTCCAGCTCTGAGGCTGAAACAGATACAAGTGCGGCGGCGAGTCGACCTGCCTTAACACTTCACACCGTCTGTTGCGAGCACACACACACCTACGCTACTGGGTCCCTACTAAAACCACCTGAGAACACAGCGCCTTGCTGTAAATGGTTCGACCTTGAGCAATAAATGCTTTAGACTTGTTGTTTGCTTGCTGGTTGCGCTTTCAGGCCTGCGTGTACAGTAGGGACGTGTGGGTGTGCGTGTAAATATGTTACGGTATCACTGAGTGAGTAACTGCAGGGTTCCCATAAAAGCACCTGCTCACCGAAGACTGTAACCTGGATTTAGTAGTGATGCATGGCTGTTGTGCTAGGCTTTCAGGACGGGACATACATGTTAAATAAAGCATTGATAGTGATACACAAACCACTTTCACAATAATGCTCATTTTTATTAGCACCCCTATGGGACTATACACTCATCATTAAAAGAATAGGTGCACCGATGGGTGGGACTTCAGTGCTGTTGGGAAGGGAGATAAAGGTCACCAGGAAAAATAAATGATGATCAATTTATACTGATATGGTCAATATATACTGAGCTACACATACAGTAGTAGTGTCTCTCAGTATGGCATTGAGCCGCCATGTTTCCTAACGCAACGTGCTGGATGTCTCGGCATGAAGTTGTAGGGATTCCCAATGATGCCCTGTGATAATCCATCCTATGCAGCTTGAATATTCTCACACACATCTTGGTGCTGACCATTGTGTCCCCACACAAGGATTTATTGGTCGTCTCCACCAAGACAAAAGTGGGACTCGTCACTGAAGACGACCTGCTGCCGTTCTGAGTCGCTCCATGACAGTCTGGCACGACATCATTGCAGTCTTTGGCGATGTTGACGTGGTGCAGTCGTTGTAACAACCTGTGTGCATGTAGCCCTGTGTAGTGATCTGTTAATGGTGCTGGCACTGACTGGATGACTCATGGAGGACATCGCTGCTTAATGCCCGCAATCATGGCTGTTGAGTCAGTCTGGTACAGCGATAAGCCCCAGCCTTACCTACATTACACGTGTAGCGGAGCGTGAAACTTAAATCACTGGCATGGCTCACGATGTCAAATTCACCCAGCAAGTTTGAAATCTGGTTATAGCTCACATTCACAGTCACAGATATTTCTAGAACTTTCAGAAGGCCTAGACATGGTTAGAAAGTAAATCAAACCATGATCGGTTGATTCCACTATCGGTTTTCAATAACTAGTGTGTGTAACCGTTACCTTTATCACAGTGTACACTCATTTCAGGAGACGTGCTCTTGGTTATTCAGAGAAATCTGCAGAGACCTTTTTCCACAACTTCAAGGTTCAGTTAGTCGCATGAATTTGGTCATGAGCTTAGCTCTGAAGACACCAGAAGCTTGTTTTTTCACATCCTGGTAGACCATGTCCTGTCCTGTCCTGATGGGGACAGTTTGATGGTATACAAGGTCTTGCAGGTGCTTGTTAGGAGTCTCATTCTCTCCAGGCCGTTTAATCATATGCCCAGTTTTGGAAATTCACTGATTTTAACCAGTGGCAGAGTTTTCCATGGGATGATCCAGGAACTGAAGCCTCTTGTTTGCAACCACAACTGAAAATGAAATTTGAGAATTCTAAGCCTAGGTTTGTGCTGCTCTGCCGACCTCCGATGGTCCCCAATCATGTTTTTTGTCTTGTCCACATTTAAGGAGAGATTGTGGACCTGACACCACGTCACCAGATTTGCCACTTCCATCCTACAGTCTGTCTCATGACCCCCTGTGATAGCGGTATCATAAGCACGTTTGATGATGGTGGTGTCACTGTGAGAGGCAATATAGTCATGGGTGAACATGATAACATGTTACATGATAACAAAAGAATAACATTCACAGCACAACATTCAGAACATGTCTTATGGATGTTTCTGAGACCTGAGATTCTCCTACTTTTAGAAGGAACATTCTGGGAACCAAAACAGGACGTACTGCTAAACTCAATAGCAAACAATAGATTAGATTTCTAGCTGGGTTATTGGATGCTTTAAGGTAACTTCAGGTTAGTTTAGCTGTGCTGAGCACTTACAGTTCTTGGACCAAGAATATTTTGATAAACATAATGACTAACATCTTGGGTGACTCTGTACAGGTCAGTGTGTCACTGTTCCAACAGTTTGGTTGGTGTGGCTCAGCAGATAACACCACTACTCGCCAACAACTTCCACATGTGGGAGACTGGGGTTTGAATCCCAGTCTGGGTGACTATAATGTGCTACAGCAAGACTCCTAACACCACACTGGCCTCTCTGTAATATGACTGACCTTGTAAGTCGCTCTGGATAAGAGCGTCAGCTAAATGCCGTAAATGTTTAGCTTTGGAGTCGTCTTCCTATTTCGGCTTCTTGTTCAAATTTTTATGTTCCATTCTGACCTCTCAGGCATTACATTCAGTATCAGTGTGTATTAATATATCAATATTTTTTACAACTTTACTTCAGTACCTCACTCTCACAAGTACAATGTAAACAATGATAATTTGGCCAGTAAAATGATCACATTTATAGTTGATATATCTCAAAATTCCAAATTTAAGATCGTTGCAAGCTCATTTTAAGCTTATTTATCTTATTTCCAGATATGCTTTTCCTGTTTTCATTTTAGTCAGTCAATGTTTTTTATTTATTGGCATAAATAGTTTTAGCTTATTTTAAGACATTTGCTTGGAACCACTGTAACAGTATAGTGTGAAGTAACTGGTTCATACAAAAATTACTCATTTACATTTACATTTAAGGCATTTAGCAGACACTCTTATCCAGAGCGACTTACAACCGTGCTTAGTGTTCTGTTGGATAATATTCCAGCTAGTACAGGAAGTTTAGAGCCTAAAACTCACCACAAACTCAAACACTGCCCAAACAGTGGGCCAGTGCTAATACCTAGAGAAAGGTCATTATAAGTGCAACACAACACACATTGACTCAAAAGAAATTACCCTGCTTGACAACATGAGGGGCATTCATAAGGCCACATGACAATTAGCGTTCACCTTTCATTACAAATGACATACAACTACATAAAGGCTGAATCCAAGAAGCTTCATAAAGACTCCTTTGGTTAACAGCTTTAGTCTTTGGGAGGTGTTTGTACATACAAATATTTGACAGGATCTGGTAACCCTAGAAACTAAAGCAACATTAAGAAGTGCAGTGTATAATTGTTATGAGGTATTTTAAGAATAAGGGATGGAGAAATGAATATGATGTCATCTGTCACGGTGTGTCATTTCATAACTTAATCAGCATTTGGAATAAGCCTTTATAAAGGCAGGTATATGCAGGTATAAGTCATAAAGGCTTATACAGGACGTCATGCAGCCTTATGAATGCTGACTTTCAGTAGCGTGGAAGTGCCTATTACATAACGACTGATATTTGTTTCTGGGTTATAGCTCTTAAGACTACTAGCTGAATAAACATCCAGATGATTAGAGGCGTAATTCTCTAAAGGTCAGGAAGCCCTGAGGGTTCCCCCGCTGCCTTGATCGGGTTTACGGAGAAGTAAGGTGGTGGTTTACGGAGAAGTAAGGTTGAGTATGGCAAGAGTGACATAACGACATGTAATGGAGAGACAGATCATCTATGTATGAACCACCGCTGTGAGCCAGGGGTGCTCTGCACTAACCTCATTCCTCACACTGTCACTGGGGGAAATACGCATCAGTTCGGCTCATCACCTGTTCAAACATGAGAAATGCTGATGTACCCATAGTCACCTTCCACCTGTCAGAGTCTCCGTGTGAACCTGCTTCTGTGTGTTTACAGCCTCCGGTAGTGAACACCTCCTCCTCCTCCTCCACCTCTGATGACTTCAGTAATGAGCACTCCGTAGCTTGCTCTGTCATTTCTGGGAAAAGACTCTGACTATGCTAATACGGGTTCCGCCCCCACACTTTATTGATGCTTTGGTAAACAGCAGCAGCAGCGGCAGCAGCATGTGGGCAGGCCTGCCCTCAACCACCCACAGTCATATGATGCTCTCTGGAGAAGCCTATTTATACCCAAAGGTGGTTCTCAGCCCCTTTCTCTCCTGGGGAACATCAGCTCTGTGTGATTTTGTGTTTTGCTAATATACTGGAAGAAGTTCATGATGATGAGCAGAAGGGCTCTGTGATGCTGTTCAAAGCTACCTCTGGTTGTCTTAGAGGAAACCTCCATTTTGCTGGTGTACAGAGACTGTAGAGCATTGTTTTGATTGGACAGTTTGTGTATACCACCCTTGAGCCCATTTACAGTGGTCAGTTTCTGACCATAGAGCCTCTTTTGATTGGAAAGTCAAGCTAGCAGTGATGGTATGATGTTGGTGGACTGATCTACCACTCACATTATACCTCCTCAGTAGTAGTCATGACTGATAATCATCTTAGTCATTGGTTATAATGATGGGGTGCTGTCTAACAGACAATAACAGTAGAAGTTGGACAGGACAAAGTGACCCTTGGGTCACATGGGACATCAACAACCACATTTCATTTACTGAACATCTTTTCAAACCAAAATACAGTTTACTCAAAGGGAGCACATCACTCCAGCACGTTGTTCCAGTGTTGGCATCCTTGCCCTGGCTTCCTGTACATCACTGGATGCACAAGCTTTGAATGACCTTGCACCTGCATCTGTTGTGGACATGCTTTGTATATCCAGTACGTGCTCTCAAAATTGTTGAGGTCTGCATCCCAGTTACCTTTGACTGTTCCACATTCTCTAAATAAACTTAGAGAGGACTGTGGCTTTGCTGTCGCTGCACCGAAACTCTGAAATGGTTTCCCAAGTGACTTTAGACACGTCCCATCTGTGACCTTTTTTAAAATCACGCTTTCATTATCTTCAGTGATGAGTCCCGCTTTTGTCTTGGTGGATACGATCGCCTCTACCTCAACATCTGCAGCAACTGTGTAATAATAATCAAGCTGCATGGGACGGATTATCACAGGACACCATTAGGAACCTCTACAGCTCCATGCTGAGAAGACTGGTATTACATTAGACTGGTATTACAATATTACATTAGCAAACATTCGCGAACACTACTTCTGTATGTGTGGCTGAACTAACATTGCCCATATCAGAGATACATATCATACATATCATATAGATCTATCTATTCACTGTTTCTGGTAAGCTTTATCTGCCTTCCCAACAGCACTGCAAACCCACACTTACTTCTCAGTGTAGCTGTTGTTTTTTAATGACGAGTGTGCCGTATCTTGGTTCAACTCTGAATAATGGGTCCTTAAAACGTCCAATATCTGTATGTTTACTCTGCAAACTTACATTGTGCTTACTTCATGCAGTAACTTGAGTATTGCATGAATTCCTTGAATTTCCCTCTTACCTTGAATTTCCCTCTGGGATCAATAAAGTATCTATCTATCTATCTATCTATCTATCTATCTATCTATCTATCTATCTATCTATCTATCTATCTATCTATCTATCTATCTATCTGAGTAGTTTCCAGGTAGCCGTGTGCGCCATTTTTCCCAAAAGCATCGTAATCCAACATTTTCTACTATAATAGATCTACAGGGGTTGGACAATGAAACTGAAACACCTGGTTTTAGACCACAATCATTTATTAGTATGGTGTAGGGCCTCCTTTTGCGGCCAATACAGCGTCAGTTCGTCTCAGGAAAGACATATACTGCGTCCTGCACAGTGGTCAGAGGGATTTTAAGCCATTCCTCTTGCAGGATAGTGGCCAGGTCACTACGTGATGCTGGTGGAGGCTCATCCTTCTTGGTGGTATGCTGACATTACCCTGGATACCGTGGCTCTTGATACATCACAAAGACTTGCTGTCTTGGTCACAGATGCGCCAGCAAGACGTGCACCAACAGTGTGTCCTCTTTTGAACTCTGGTATGTCACCCATAATGTTGTGTGCATTGCAGTATTTTGAGCAGAACTGTGCTCTTACCTGCTAACTGAACCTTCACACTCTGCTCTTACTGGTGCAATGTGCAATTAATGAAGATTGGCCACCAGGCTGGTCCAATTTAGCCATGAGACCTCCCACACTAAAATGACAGGTGTTTCAGTTTCATTGTCCAACCCCTGTACACGCTTCAGTTTTCATGAAACACAGTGTTTTTCTCACACTGTGCATCTGTATGCATTGTTTCTATTATGGTTATTTATCTGTTCTAAATGATCCATCTAATATCTTTGATTGGATTAAGAAATACTAGGCAGTGTTCTGCAGATTGCTTGGTCTAGAATCAATTTGGTATGTATATCCATCCCACATGTTTACTTTCTCTGGGGTTTCTGTTTGACATGCCTGTTCATCATAAATACGTCTTGGGTGAGACCACCAAGGCAGACCACAGTGAGGTCACTTAGACCACTGTGACTGTTATCTCTAAGTCACAAGCTACTATTGCTAGGCACATGCTGTCTGTGGTTTATGCATTTTTGATGCACCAGTTTTCGATACATCTCCTTCTGCAGGCCTGCAGAGACAATAATCTAATCAATGTTTTGATCGCAAACATGCTAATTAAAGCATGCGCTCCAGAAACGTGATCAAGCATCTTATCAAGCCATCAAAAGCATAAGGATGAGCAAATGATGAATAAGCTTAACACTGCCTGATCTGTGTTGATCTGTGTTGCACAGTGAACATGTCCCATGCTCCATGTTTCCAACAGACAAAATAACAACCGCACTTCCTCAAATGGTGAATGCCAATTCATGGTCATGAGCTTCCTAGAGGAGAGGCCAACAATAGCTTCTCAGACCTAATAATAACAACAGCTCTTATAGCAACTCATTACTTGTAGCACTCTTGTGAGTAAGGGCATCATCAGATCCTCTTTTTGGGGAAGCACGCATTCCTTTTGGTAGAAAACCAATGATCTCTGAACCAGCACTGAACACATTGCACCTGTGCTGAATGTTTATGAATATTAATAAAGGCAGCACAAGCTCTGTACTTTTGAAACGCCAACACAGGAACAATGAAAGCTGCAATCGTTAATTATGTAGTTTCATACTCTTGCAGAGCTTTTCATGGACTAACAGTCATCAAGTTGCTAGAAAATGAATGGAGGCAGCATTAGGTTCCTCAGAAACATCTTAACTACTGTTCCCCATGGTTCTACCAAGAGTTTCTAAGTCCATGGTTGGACTTGAATGTTCAGTTGTTGAATGATGTTGATTTTCATTACCCTTGATCATTTATTTGTAATCAACACAAGCAGGGATGACTCATACTGCACCGGGGCTTGTGGTTTTAAGGGTCTATGGAGCGTTTCCACATGTCAGCACAAAAATACCAACTGTCGGTTCTACTGTGTGCAAGTCTAGCCCGTGACATTTCACTATGAACATATTTTCTTCGCTGAACGCTAATTGATGCAGTCAAGTCTTTGGTGGGGCATCTCAAACCGCATCCTGTCTAATCTGTAACACAACGTATATGGCTGCAAAGTATGCACCGGACTTATCAGATCATAATCTGGAGATAGAACTAAGCAACGAACACAGTGATTATTTTACAGACTGGTCTAAAAACATCTTAATTAAGGTTGTTATGCTCTAGTCTGCAGTAATAGCTCAGTACTAATCTGAACCCACCCAACCACCTAAAAATATAAGTAGCGTTGCTTTTTTAGCAGCGCCATGGAAGACATTTATGCAAGTGATTTCAAATCACAGTTTGCATAATTTCAAACTTTTAGCTCTGGGTGCAGGTTCAGCTTCTGAGTCACCTGAAGTTGAGTTAAGCAATTGGAAACAACCCGTGTACTGAATAATCCTATTTAACTGTCAGTCCGTCAAGACAAAAAAAAAAAAGCTGATGATGAAAATGAGGATGGAAAATAGCTCATCTCCTCATCCCAAAAAAGCTTGGACTTCAATTCATAGAACATTATAGCTATTTAAATTGCCATTGGTCAGAGTTGCCATGATGAACAGTCCTAGAGATATGTATCTTTACACAGTGTTTGTAATCACAAATGTGAGCTCTGTACGGTCCTGTTGAATCCGACCGATTCGTTAACTGAGCTAAATAAAAGAAAGCTAACATGTCTTATCATTTTGCCACCTAGAGGTACCTTTTTTTTTTACCTTTAGACATGATATATAAAATGATTTTTAGTGAATGCATTCGTCGTGGGCTGGAGGTTAGGGAACAAGCCTGGTGACCGGAGGGTTGACGGTTCGATTCCCTGAACTGACAGTAACGATTGAGGTGCCCTTGAGCAAGGCACCTAACCCCCAACTGCTCCCCGGACGCCGTGGATAGGGCTGCCCACCGCTCCGGGTAAGTGTGCTCACTGCCCACTAGTGTGTGTGTTTGTGGGTGTTTCACTTCACGGATGGGTTAAATGCGGAGACTAAATTTCCCCACTGTGGGATCAACAAGGGATTTAAATCTTAAATCAATTATCTAGAGATGGTTTGTCTTACCTTAAAGCCAGCATTGTCTGTCTGTTGATAGCTTAGACATTGAGCATTGAATCTGTTCTTAAGCAAAGTTTAATTCCAAATGAAATGAAATAAAAACAGCTCCATCCTTCAGAAGATCGGGACAGCTGGCGGCAGCCATTACACATTCATCAGTAACATCTTTCCACCATTTCTTAGTCTAATAATCCACACTAACAGACCTTGTGTTAGCATACCGTAGTTGGTGCCATGCCCACAGAAGCACCTCGGGCTTGCTTTTCTGTCTGAACACGGATTTAGACCAGATAGGTTTGTGCTACAAACAGGATCCTCTGTATTAAGAACATTGCTTGGGTTACTATAGACTATATACAACTTCTATATTACAGCACCAGTTCCTAATTTACTCTGCCAAAGCAACTGCCACAGCCTCCTTGGACAGTTTGAAGCATTTTTGTTTACTTGCCTTTCTCATGATGCTAATTGTTTATTGTTAATTTGTTTACTAGTCTGTTTTACTAAACTTACAATTCAGAAGATGATATGGCATTCAGATTAAACATGTATGTTGGGTAAAGAGTATTGAGGTTGGAATCGTTTGCTAACCACACAACGTAACAGCAGTTCTTTGGTCTTTGCAATAACCCAGTTTAGACCTAGAACTTGTATGGAGTGAAGACTTTGTCACAGCAATCTTCCACTTTCTTCAACTGTCGATCATAATCCTCTTCAAATACTGCCCCTGTAATAAGATTGCAAAAGTTCAGAAGAGCTTTAAAAAAAAAGTTCATTGGGGGAATCTAAAGTGGTAGAACTTCGGAGACTCTTTCAAATCTCAAAAGGTGGAAAGTTGTCTCTGAGGAATGAATAATACTTTGATTCATGATAAATCAGATATTATGCTGATTAGCTTGATACATTAGATGAAAAGAGGCCATTTGTTTGAGAGGGACATATCTTGGAAGTGATTTCCAGTTTGTCCCTTTGATGTCTCTTTGAAGGCATGATGTGAGGGAGACATCCACAACCTGCTATATGTTCCTGTAAGAGATGCCAGTAATAGAAACCCATGCCAAGACACATGGCCACAAGTGTAGTTGAAATCTAATGAACCCTGTCTGGATTCTGTTTTACAATTCCAATTCCAACATGGATGAGAAATTTCCCTTCCACTGCTACACCAGTGGGGAAAGACAGGAAATTCCAGTGACTGCAGTAGCTGCAATCTTGACCTACTTACCGGTAGTGCTTGTTGCAGAAGACCACAAAAACCACTCGACGTTTTAATAACCACATATGTTGTGCAGCCGCTCTGTATTTCCAGCAACAGACTCTGGACGAGTTAACTCAGGTTATATCAGACTGAGAGATGCTCTCTGTGTGTCATGTCAAACTTGTTCAGTTTATAAAAACAGAAAAACATTTAGTTTGAATGATGGATAGGAAATTCTCACTCCAGTTTCTCGGCTGATTCTTTAACTGATTAGGCTTTGAAGTATGCAGTGGGTTTGGATACCGAGCAAGGCTACGTCGCTTTATTCAACTACATGATGCACATTTGAAGTGTTACTTCCTGTGTTCGATTTAAGGCTGACTTTCCTAAACAAATCCTTCAAAAAACATTACACTGCTCTCAATACTTCAATTTTCTTTGTTCACTGTCATGTTGTATAACTTTTCCTAAAGGCTGTGTAGTTCGTCTTGATATACACATTGCTTTTTGACTGTAATGATATTTTACACCTCCTGGACAGATTTATCTGATGTATGTAATAATGCACTGAAGGCTTTTCTCGAAGATCACTGTTGTAAGCTTTTCATGCCATTTTAGAATAAGGCTACCCTTATAAAGGCTTATGAATGGTTTAAAATGCATGTATAATGCATTTATAAATGGTTAATAATTAGGTAATTAATTAGAATCATTAATATGCAAATACAACACATCAACAGAAAGTGCAACAATCACCTGCTGTGAACCCGCATCATTTTATACTGTTACACCTCACACCTACCTTATAACCATTCACTAATTCATTTTAAACCATTCATACACCCTTTATAAGGGTAGGCTTATTTTACAGTGGTACCAGGCTTTCTATGTGACACCTTTTAGAAGGGTATAGACAGATACTTTTCCTTTAAGATAATGGAATAATAGTATATAATATAATAATAATAGTAGTAGTAGTATAAAGACTCCAAGACAGACGTGTGCAGAACTAAAAAGCCAGAAACAGTTTATTAACAATCAGGCAATCTCAACAGGCACCAGTAAACAAAGCAATCAAGGTAAACGCTAAAACAGAGTCAGGAACAGGCGGAGGTCAGAACCAGATAGAGCAAGCAACGAGAGCAAACACGTTTAAAGGGATCAAGAGGGATCAGGCGAAAGAGTAGTCGAGGAACGAAACCAGAGGTAGACAACGAGGGAAGTAAATGCTCAGAATTGCTAACCTAGGTTTGGCGAAGCTTCGCAGGGAACCCATGTAAAACACAGCCTTAAATACAGACAGTAATTAGACACAGCTGAGTGAAAACTCGGGCGATCTAGAGCGAATCAGAGAATCCGAACGGGGGCGCATGGAGATGACGTCATCGAGCGTGGCCCTCTGGGAAGTGGAGTCCCGAAGAGCGGAGAAGCCGGGAAGACCCGGAAGTGTGACAATAGATAGATAGATAGATAGATAGATACTTTATTGATCCCAGAGGGAAATTCAACAATATCATGGGCTGTTGGATCTACACTATGGTCCTAAAAGGCTTAGCAAGTATATGTAATGTGTGATACATTACGCAGCTCAGCTTCTCCAGAAGATTCATAACCTAAAACCTTAAATCTTCAGCTCTTTAAAAGAGAATCAGAAAAATGACACCTTCATTTGAAGAGGGGGAAAAAAAACTTTATTTACTTAATGGTAGTTAATAACCAGGTTTATTCCCCCACCAAATAATTTTATAGAATTTTTTTTTGGTTTATTTATCATGAAATGGGTGCAGTACATTTATAATATGCAAAGAACTGATTGTGCAAATGATCATATATGATGTGAGTCAGTTGTAGTTGGTAGGGAACTCCATATTATGTTGTCTAGGTCCTGACTTGTGGTTCTGTAAACACAGGCCAGTTGTGATGCTACTAGAGACTAAATGCCAGGAATATATAGCTTTTTATATACAGAAAAAAATAAATTGACACTTTACAGAAATGAAATCTTTGAATTGTTTAATTCTTTGAGCCAAACCGCAGGAATGTCACAACTTATCAGAGAATACTGACTGCGAACAGCTTCTGACAACTCTACCATCTCTGTGGTCAACTACATGGAGGCGGTGTTGATGCTACTGCAAGACGTTTCACTCCTCTGATGGTAGCAAAGTTGTGCAACACCACACATGCCATGATCATGTCCTTTAATCACACAGGGGGTTGCAGTGGTTTAGAACGGTGCAGCTTTACGCTGTATGTGAACCATACTCAGCTCTTTCCTGATCAAATATGTTGTATAGTGTAGACTCTCCTTGAATCATGCACAGAGCCTGGACATCTGACATTTGTGATGGTATGGGTAGCATCATATATGACCTTGTTGAAGGTGGAGGAGAAGAACAGTGAGTACGTTATGAAATGCTCATTTGTATTAAAGGTTATAATGTTCACTACCTGTACATTCAAGCTCTGGTTTGTTTGTTTACATAATCATTATGTAATGCTAATATGGGTTCCATCCCTACAGCCAATGACAACAGCCAGGGACATCCATAATAATCCATAGAGGTTAAATGGTGTGGAAGTATTTTTAAATTGTGTTTTCTTCATTTCTATTAAATTCAGTGGTAATAAAGAGCTGCCATACTCTGGAGTTCCTCTTTGATGTCCACTAGAGGCTTGTATCCAGGTAACACCACTAAATTGTGCACAAAGCCTTTTAATGCTAGGGACACTATTCTGATGAACTGGCATGCATTAGCCTTGCCAGCCTATTCAGCGTCTCCTACACTGTAAAGAAAACTTCCAGTGGTGTCAAAAAAATTAAATGGAGAGTGATGTATAAAATCTGCTGAGAAGTGAGGGCTGATCCATGATGAGTAATTTTAATAACTGTCGTGCCTGAAGGTTCTCCTCTCACCTCCGATCTCCCGGACTCCATTTCCCATAATCCACCACCTGATGTCACTTGTTCATCCTTACCCAATCAAACCCAGTTGCCTTGCTCTCGGTCTCCAGAATACTGATTGGTCACCTGTTGTTAATTAGTCTGTTGGTTTAAGTACTTCTCTCTTGCACTGGCTCATTGTGAAGTATTGCCACTCTATAGCGAACTAAGCGTTCTCTCTGTCTTTGATCTTGTTACTCTGGCTTTGACCCTGTTTTGATTCTCTGGTTTACTCTTCTTGTTTATCCCCTTTGATACCTCTGCCTGGTTTGATTGTCTGCCTGGTTTGACCCTTGCCTGTTTATTGACTACTATTCAGTTTTGCCCCTGATTGTACTTCCCTGTTCTTGGCGTTGCTGTGTCTCAGTACAACCTATTTAATAAACTGTGCCTTGCTTGTAGTTCAGCGCACGTCACAATCTGTTTGTCCGTCGTCACAGTAACATGCAGCTTGTTTATATAAGAATGTTGCTTATATAGATGATTGACTGCCTTAAAAATGGTAAAGTTAACAGAGTTGATACGGTTGTAAAAATAGAATAATAATATCACATAGATAGACAACAGATTTTTTATGAAATTAATTGTAAACTGAGTAAAAACACACTTTATTAGCAGCTATTTTTACTTTATTTAAAGAAATCTTTACGATATCTGCCTGTCAACTCATTCCTTTCCTCTCAGGGTCCTAACAGGAAGCGGTGCGAGTGCCAACAGCAAAACCCAATAGCTTACATTGTATCAGATCTGGACCAGCTGAGCAGCAGAGCACGTTGCAGTGCAGCACAGCCTTGTTTGACGAATACAGATAGGAGTAAAGGAGACGAGGAATCAGGATGCAATTGAGCTCTGAGGTTTAATTCTCACCTAATGCTGCTTTAACGCTTCCTCACAGCTGCAAGCATCGTTTACATTATTATAGAAAAGAACAGCTGTGCTGATCACCCATAAACGCTTGACTCTAGGCCTACTCCAGTAACACCCCACCCCTCTCTCTTTCTCTCCTCTCAGGAAGGTAGCTGGCTAAAGACAGTTATATAAGTAGCCTGAATGGCTCACACACCGTATGTATAAGCAACCTAGATATTTAACCGCTTTCTGTACTAACTGTCAATCACCTCCCACACTGAAACCAGGAGGAGGCTCATATACATATCTGAATATTAGATCTAGCTGCAAATGTATAACATAAACACAATATAAAGCAGCACAGCAGAGAGCAGAAAAAATCACCCTTTGTCCCAGAACAACTTGAACCCCCACCTTGCTTGCACTACATGCACACAGGCTGCAAAAGCATCAGCTTTTGTAAATCTTCTGCCTACACAAAAAGAGTGAAACCTGTGAAAAAAAAAACCTGCTAGGGTTTCATATTCCATTTATTACAACTTAACTTAGTCATCGCAGAAATTCAGTATATTACATGCCGCTTGCACTATGTGCATGGTTCTCTCCGAAAAGTCAAAGCCTGTCAGGTAAATCGGCTGCTTTATAAATCTGGGGGCTAGAATGCTGGAAATACTCCTCTTAGCTAGTTAGGGACTTACTGGCCTTGTGTCTGTGTTTTACCATTTTCTACAAAGTCACTGGCAGTTCACTTTTTAACTGAGTATTTAATTTCCATGATAATTGGACCAATAAAAATGGCCCATGGCATTGGGAAAAAGTCTTGTAACACTGACTTGCATTGAAAGTACATTATGTATTAAGCTGATGTAACAGAACTAGCAGTCAGCGCTTTCCTCTAAACTTGCTCAGCAGAAATGATGTTGCTGTTAAGGTAGTCTGTAAAGATGCGGTGACGTGTCACATGACTCAGAGGAAGCTATGTGCTAGTCTTCACCTTCCTAGCTTGGGGAGTGTTTGATCCGTCACTGTGTGATTATGCTTCGGCCTTTTTCTGAAAGGTTGCCACATAGATATAGATATGTCAATGCCAATAAGCGGGCTAGCGTTGCTGCTACCTGAGGTTTAGTAAGGTTACCAGGAACAATAAACGATGATAAATTTAGACTGATATGGGGAGTATTTATTGAGCTGCATATCCACCGTGCTTACTAATGCAACATGCCAGACGTCTCGGCATGGAGTTGTAGAGGTTCCTAGTGGTGTCCTGTGATAATCCTTCCCATGCAGCTTGAATACTCTCACACAGCTCCTGCAGATTGTGCTGTAGGGGTGGAGGTGGAGTGGCACCAGGCCTTCTGGAAGTGTTACCCGTGACCATGGTGCCTCAACACAGAGTCGTTGGCCGTCTCCACCAAAACAGAAGTGTGACTCGTCACTGAAGATGAGCTGCTGCCATTCTGAGTCGTTGGCAAAGCTGACGTGGTGTTAAGGGGAGTCGTCCCAACAGTCTCCATGCATGTAGTCCTGAATCATTCTGGCGTCTGCTAATGGTGCTGTGAGACTAATGGAGGGCATCACTGCTCACAGAATGTCTACAGCCGTGGCTGTTGAGTCACTTAATGCATGTCGGACAATTTGTTTTTTTTCTCCATGGTTTGTGAGGTTCCATTCACTACTACCTAGTCCTAAGGTAGTATCCACACAACCAGTATGGCATGAAATACACTGATAGAATAAAACTTCCTGTTTTCATTTTTTGCTGAGCTCATGAGTACTTTGACAAGCTATGTCGAAATAAATACAGACAGGAAATCAAAATGAACCATCTGCGTAATAAACCCAGCCCTCATGCTATTTAACTAGCTCTGCTAGTTACTTGGAGCTTTTGGTAGTAGATATTGTTACCTATACCAGATACTCACGTTCCATCTGGACATCACACAGTAGATTTAAGCTGTTCCTCACTATGGAACTCTCAGGTTAAGATGATCTGCTTCAACCAGCAAAACACTGATACAATCACACAGCATGGCTGCTACTCGCAGGCTGCAAAACTAACAACGCTGAATCAAAGTTGTTCAGCATCTTGTTGACAATGTGTGAACTACAGTTGGCTTCTCATTAGCGAGCTAAGTTTCTGTTCTATCTTTAAATGATGCTGCAGCTGTTTTCCGGCACCCTGCACAAGTTGAAGAACATTGGATTAAATAGTAAAGCTGCTAAATAGGAAACCAGTTTCAGCTTTCTGAGAAGATAAACATCAACCATGACCACTGAGGCAGTCGCAAAGCAGGCCGCACATGAAAACTGGTGAAAGGATGTTCTTATTTACCCGGTCCACTTTAATAAAATGAACAGAAAAGACTGCATGCAATTTTTATCTACAAGTATATTTATTTGTGTGTATCGTGTGGCAATTTTATAACCTTTTTGTATTGCACTTATAATGATCTTTGTCAATGTATATTGTGTTGCACTTATAACGACCTTTCTCTAGGTACCAGCACTGACCCCCTGTTCGGGCAGTGTCCTAGCTCATGGTGAGTTTTAGGCTCTAAACTTCCTCTACTAACTGGAATATTATCCAACAGATCACTAAGCACGGTTGTAAGTCGCTCTGGATAAGAGCGTCTGCTAAATGCCTTAAATGTAAATGTAAATTTGGCTAATATTACGGATTAAGTTATTCTAAGTCAGTGCACGAGTTCAGATAATCTAACTTTTTTATTGCTGTTGAAATGCTGTTAGCTGTTGGTGTTTAGGAATGCTATTTGGTGAACAGGTCCAGTGGCAAAAGGATTCCCTCTAGGAACAATGGGAATTTATCGGGTTCCTAGATGGAGGGCGGGGCAAACTATTTGAATTTGGTCACAGGGTCCATAAAATAACTACAGAATAGGTGTCCTCTTAAAACATACTGGTTCTCATTAATTTAACTTGTTTAATAGTCAATTAATCTCTTTCGTATGAATGTGATATGGGCCAGTGTCTTCTTTTGATTATCCCAGTGTAATTTAGTGTACTGGTGTTAGGCTAGTTGTTTACTTTTTTGAAAGTGGGTGAATGCTTGACATTTCCATTGTCTCTGGTAGGTTCTGCGGAGGTCTGTGTATGTTTAGTCATGGACTAGAGGCAATTTAGAGACAACAAGCAATGCAATCTTCCTATTTTTAACCTAGATTTTTATTTATTTTAATTTTATTTTCGAATTTTGCTCGCTTGGGTGGTTATGGAGTTTGTCTCGCTAAAATTACCAGTTGGATAAACTCTACAGATTTTATCCCTCTATCTTTGTTTTTAGAGCCAAACTCTTCTTTGTGTGGAAGTTAACTACTGATTTGGGCAGTTCTGTCACAGTCACAGGGTAAGAAAAGTGGCAACATCACTTTCACAGCCTGGAATGGTAGATTTCTGCACAAATAATCTACCATTTGTTGTGTCTCCATTGGTGTTGTTTCTGTCGGGCTTCACTGAGAGCTAGCATATGTTTTGGGTCGTGATTTTGAGTGAAACCTTTTTTGCTAAAGAGCCATTAGGCTAAGAGGTATTTAGTTTACCCACCGCTGGTAATGTTCCTCTGGTATGATGTATGCTATGGGGAGATTATGTTTGTATATAAGTAATAATTTTTTTCCTTTGCTGCAGTGCCAGTCTGTACTTTCTGGGATGGCTTCACATATTCTAGTTAGTGGAACATTGCTGTCAGGATTTGATTGTGTGGTTACAAGTGATTAAACTTGTGTTATTCAGCAAACCTCAAAACAGTCTAGTTCCGGATCATAAATACCACTTATTCCAGAGATATGAGACAGATCTCTATCAGTCTTTATGGTAATAGAGATCTAATAAATAATAAAGAGTGCAGTGCTGGAGGGCTTTAACCCCTCTAGTCGACATTTGGTAATATGCATCATGATCTTAGCGTCTGGATACTTTTGGACATACAGTTTATGTATATATTTAATATAGTGCACTGTGTGAAAGTCCTGGACACCTTTTTATAACAGTTCACTTTAGTTGTTTTCTTCTAAATCCACAATATAGCATTAGGATACCTTCGACCAAACGTTAATGTAGTAACAAGAAGTACAATGGCAAAATTTAGTCCAAAATTATGAAGACATTTTGGAAACAAGGGCTTTTAAGGCACTTAAAGGAGCACTTTGGCAGCAATCACCAAAGATACGTTTGATGTTACCACTTTTCTTACCCTTTCCAAGAAACTGTGACTGTGACAGAACTGTCAGTAGTTGACTTCCACACAAAGAAGTGAAAGTTTGGCTCTAAAAACAAGGATAGAGTGATAAAATCTGTAGAGTTTATTCAACTGGTAATTCTAGCGAGACAAACTCCACCCAAGCGAGCAAAATTGGAAAAATAGTTAAAAAAATAGAAGTTATAAATTGCATTGCCTGTTGTCTCTAAATTGCCTCTAGTCCATGACTAAATATACACAGACGTCAGCAGAACCTACCAGAGACATGATATTTACCCACATTCTAAGAAGTAAACAACTAGGGGTATACGCCTAACACCAGTACACTAAATTACACTGGGATAATCAAAAGAAGACATTGGCCCATATCACATTCATACGAAAGACATTAATTGACTATTAAACAAGTTAAATTAATGAGAACCAGTATGTTTTAAGAGGACACCTATTCTGTAGTTGTTTTATGGACCCTGTGACCAAATTCAAATAGTTTGCTCCACCCTCCATCTAGGAACCCCATAAATTCCCATTGTTCCTAGAGGGAATCCTTTTGCCACTGGACCTGTTCACCAGATAGCATTCCTAAACACCAACAGCTAACAGCATTTCAGCAGCAATAAGAGTTAGATTATCTGAACTCGTGCACTGACTTAGAATAACTTAATCCTGTAATATTAGCCAAATAAATATACTATATACGCACACACACACACACACACATTAACCGATCACTGTAAATAAGTCTACACTTGAAGCACTGAGGTTGTTTTATTAAAATGCCTGACTGGGGAAATATATACATAAGTATATATATATATAAATATATACATATATACACCAGATACAGTAAGAGAGAGAGATACAGAGTGGGAGACAGTGGAGCATTGAACTTAGGAAAATATGTGCATGTGACTGAAGTGGTTTAGGCTGCAGGAAGTCGACACTGTCATGAGCAGGAGCTGTATGAGAATGTACAGAAGAAATGGAGGGGTGGATCACAGAGGACGTCACACTGCTGAGGGTGGCAAAAGCTCATAGAACAAACAAGCCAGATAGAGAGTGACAGAGACAGAGGAACACAGCTGCTTCGGGAGGTTTGAAAGAACTTTAGATTTGGGCCTTGCTGAGATGTACTGAGGTTGTGGAACCAGAGCGAAACACCTGTGTGACATTTACTCTTCTGACAGCACCTTTACAGCGAGCACTTCAGAAGGTTCAGAGGAGGGAGACGGGCCATGCATGAGGCTCTGACCTTGAGAAGTTCAGTTTAGACCAAAACAAGGACTATAAAGGTGAAGAGAAGCGAGAGAAGCCATCAGAGCCATGGAGAAGTGGATGTTGAGAGCTGTGTTTGTTTTGGCCATCTGCCTCACAAGAAATCTCACATCAGGTATGGCGGTGCTCATCTTGTTTTCTCTGTTCTTGCTGATGTTCACTGTGGTTTTCACACACTAGGTATGAAATTCAGAGGTATGAATGCAAAGGTTGTCTGAATAAGACACAGTTCTGTGAACAGCTTTTAGAGATCAGCGTTTCAGCGGTTTAAGAATACGCTAACAGACAATCACAAATAAAGACTACGCTGTGATTGGATATGTTAGCTTAACTCTTTCCACATCTCTCCTCAAGGAAGCATAGCATTTACAGTTCCCATCCGAAACATAGTTCATCTAATAAATCCCTAAAAGTCAATCATGTGCAGCTGACTGTGGTTCCGCACAATGGCTGAAGTGCAGCAAGGAATCAGGAAACAAGCCTGAGATTCTCTAACTGCATTTTTCTATACTATATGTGTATTTGCAGTTTTTCTAATGCTATATAACACATATAGAATGTTTACTGGCAGAACGACACTTACTTTCGAGGTTTCAGAGCTTCGTTAGCCTAGACTTACCATGCTAAAACACAATTGTATTATATAATTACATATACGAATAAAACCCACTGCTCTCCAGAGAAGCAAGTGTCTCGAGTGGTGATGGAGAAGGCAACCTCACAAACTTTTCCAAAACCTTCCTCATTTTTAAACGTTAAATGCACAAGGTTTTATTTGAAACGATTTCCGAGGAGTTCTATTGGTCCGTTTATCATGAAATGTATAAGACAGCCCAGCTCGAATCATGCTGGAAAATGTCAGCTGTGATTTATTCTTGATACGGGTAGATTTACAGTAGTTTGGATGGGACCTCTTGATATATGAGCTCATTCCACCAGCATGGCTTCACTCTGGTGCCTTCAAACGTGTGCTCAAGCATTCTTCCCTTTACTGGCACTTCTTTCAAGAGTGCGTTGGCTGAGTGTGCACTACTTAAGTTGCAAAAAAGTGACTCCCAGTCTTAATATATCACTTGCGGTAAAGTAAAGCTGGCCGATACAGCATATAAAGTTTAATATCAATAAAAATTATCACAATATTTTGATATTTATTTTTCAGAACTAAGTTGGAACAGACAACGTAGTGGCACCTTAAAAAAAAAATACAGAGCCTGGCGCCTTGTTAAAATCTCCAGTGATGTGTATTTACGCCTCACCAAATCCCATCATACACCACTTGTTATGCTGTCTCTTTAATGAAAGATGCCAAAGCCTGTAAAGGCGTTTATGAAGTGGGAACGATATTAACCATATAAAGAATATGGTGATATTATCATGATACCGATAACTCGAGCATGTTGCCCAGCTCTACCATCAACTGAAAGTAGCATGTGAATCATTTAGGTTGAGACATGGGGATAAATTTAAGAGAAATGATTTACAGTTGTGGTTCTACCCAGTTGGCACAGTTTCACCCACAGTGGAAGAAAGGTTTGCCAGCAGTTACTGCTGTGCGAGGAAGATGGCATGGAGGCAGCTGTGGCACTCTTCGCTTTCCCACGTCTGAATACACAGAGGTGTTGGTGCACGTGTGTTTGTGTGTGTTACTTTCTGAAGCTCGGCTACCGTGACGCAGCTGTCTTCCTCCCTGGGGGGATTCTCAGGGGGAACTTACTGAGGTTTCTTTTGTTTGCCTTTTATTTTTTTCTTTAAGACCACCTTGAACGTGAAAGTGAAAACATGATTATGAAGAAGTAGTCCATGACCTCAAACCCAGCTACAGTGGAAAGTGGAATGAGATGACATTTTGATTGCTATAACTGTCAGTTTGAGGGGAGCTTTATTTATGTTTTCTTATTCTGACGGTTACCAGTGTGATTTAGCAAGTCCTCTTTTAGCTTCTCCGCTGTTCTTCCGATTGAGTGATTTCTCTCATACTAACGAAGCTACTCTGAAACCCAATGACACAATCTAATTGTTCCTATTTCCTGTGACTAATTACATCCACACAATGTAACCCACTCAGATGTGAAACCAATGATGCTGCATGTGTATTAACCTGTTACTAACCCTCTATGGACTGTTAACTCTCAGGACACGCTGACCAAGCTTCTCTGGATTCTAACAAAACTGCATCACACAACAATCTTCCTGGAGAAGGAAAGCTTGAAGGTAAAAGCAGAACTAACACTATAACTAATGCTTATGATTTTAAGAAACTGTCCTGTTCTTCAATAGTTCTGAAATAACTTGTCGTCAGTACTTGTTTGTCCAGTAAACTGTATGTGGTATATGATGTCAGATTCTAGTGCTGTTTTTCGGTTTGGGATGAGGGGAAATGACACATTTCCTTTAACACACTTGTCTGAAGGGATAAAAGCAGTCTGGTGTGTAAGGAAAAGATAAATTTGGTGAAATGTACAGAAATAGATGTTGCACACGTCACACTGTGTGATGGACAGAATAGCAGTTGGTGTTAAATGCATTACTAATACTAATAATACAGTTCAGAGCAATCGTCAGAGATTTGATTTCCAGTCAAAATGCTAATCAAGTTACATTAATTTCTCTGGAGGTATTTCTGAGGAGATTAGACATTAGTGACACACCAATACCACTTTTACCCTTCCGATATTAATACCTGATCTGTAAATACAGGCTGATATCTTAATCCAGGTTGCTCAACCAGTGGACCATGAAGCATTCTCTAGTTGTCTGTGAGCCTATACTCAGGTGGAGGCATTAGTTTGTAGCAGGCTGGAAATGTTATATATAACCATATTAGTGCTATATTAAGTATATTCATTTAAATACATGTATTTTAGTTTATTACAACTTTGCAGTAGCAGGCTAATTAAATCCTCAGTTAGATTTTTAGTGGGTCACTATGCTTTGTAGTTATTATTAAGAACCCTGGCCTAAATCTAAACTAACTAACCAAAGTTTTTACAGACTTACATTTTTATTGGGGTAAAATCTGTATTCTGTTTCACAAATAAAACATACTTACAATGTACTTGTTCATGGTTCATCTGAGCCCTCAGCAGCTTCTCTGGTGGCAAAAATGTAGCTGAATTATTGATTTACCTCCAAATTTCTCAAGTCATTTACATATAGAGTTATAATATGTTATTCATGTTATCAGTAGCAGAGACTTTCAGTATTTTTTCTGGCTTGGTTGAAATTATGAGCAACAAGACCCTGCTGCTGAGTGATACCAACAGAGGTCCCCCACAGAGAGCTAAAGGCTAAGCTAAGGCTTAAGGTAAACACCATGCCTAGTCTCTGGTGGTTCCTTCCACACCCTTAATAGCAATGTAGACTAACGTTAGAGCATTAGCTCACACACAACAGAGCAATAGAGCAGCAGCAGATGAATGATAACTAGAAAAATAACGGCTCAGGTAAGCGTCTCCTGTTAGCATGCTTTTCCTAAAAAAATACTGCCACTACAGATTTAGCCATGAGCATATTTACTGTTGACTGGCATCCCATACTGCTGATCTGTCTCACATGTCAATTCTTGTGTGCATCAGAAATTGTACTGTGGTATCAGTCGTACTTATCAGTATCCCCCTAGTGGATAGCTAGCAAGGTGCTGGTGTTAGCACTGATACTAGACTGAAGGCTTTAGGGGTATGGGATAATTAATTGTGGTCTCATAAAACATTGTTTAACTTGACTACTTTATTTTTAAGTCATGTAATAAATCATTGTAATTAGATGAAAGTTTATCATGTTTCATTTTACAGGCTCCCGGATTGAGAGCTTTAAAGTGGGCAGCAACATCATCTTACAGTGTACCAACACAAAGATCGAATGGAGTGAGTTGATTTATGTCATCTGGAAAATCAACTCGCAGAAGAAGAACTGCACTATTACTGTGGCTACAAATGACACAGACCACAACACGTGTCAGGATGGAAAGTACATTAACAAAACAGGAAACTACAGCCTGATCATCCCTGATTTTTCTATTAAAGACGAAGGAATTTACACCTGTGACGTGTCCTACCGTGCAGGGGGCTATGTGGAAACGATTAATGTAACTGCATGGAGTAAGTACAATCATAATTGGTCAGCTGTCCTTTTCTGATGACACAGCAGGGTCTAAATGTACCCATGATCCAAACATTTGAGGGGATGGGACATGAGGTCAAGTAGTTAGGCTCCTCCTATGAGCGACCTTTGTAGCTGTTACCCCTACACTGAGATAAGGTTATAGTTAAGGTCAACAAATGAACACTTAATCTGTAAATATTTACATTTATGGATGCAAAGTAACCTTTTTACATCATGGAACTTGCAGTATAGAGGGAAATGTGTGGCTCAGATACTGTGATCTGAATCATTTATAATATATATATATATATATTTTTTTTTATTTTTTTTATTTTTTTTTTACAAGTAGTAATATAGAATACCTTTACTTTTAAGTACAAGGACAGAGGTCTTGTACTTTGTCCATTCATTCATATTCTGTATATTACAATATAAATTTCCTTCCTGTTTATTTAAAGCTTCTGAGATCTCTGTGGTTGCAGACATGAGTTACAGTTTTACTTTTGATACTTATGTACGCTTAAAAAACAACTAAATATCATTTGACTTTCTAAATTTGATGATCAACATGCCTGAAGAATCACATTTATCTTGAGTTGTACATTTTATTCCTAAGTAGAATTAACGGACTGGAAGCTGAGTATTTTACCAGGGGCTCTTCCAGTTTTACTCATCAACACAGGCTCTGCAGTTTGCACCCTCCTGATTGACGAGATGTTTTTTTTTTTTATATATCTTTGCTGTTCCACTATTGGGCACGCAACTAATCAGAAACAGCTTGCAAAGCCAAGTTGTGTTCAAAAGCTTGAAATCACAATATTCATAAAATAATGACTAATGTATAGTCTGTGTAAAAGTTATGTTCTAACATAAATATTTAGGTAAAAGAGTTTATCAAACCTCAGATTATAAACCATCACAGGTCAATTTAAGCCTGAAATTCTTGCTCTGGTAATCTTACTATGTAGTTTTATTTCAGGCAGCCCACTAATTAAAAACAACAAAAAAAGGTGATTCTTGAAAAGAACGGTGGATTAACACACTACAAACTATTTCCAAAAAATTTGATGTTTATTATTTTAAGAATTCTTTAAACATGAAGTTGTTAAGTAATAAATAATTACTAAAAATAATAGTATATATATATAATATATATATTATATAATATAATAAAGTGTAATGCAAATATAATACGTACATATAATCAACATAAAGTTTAATCTACTTTGAGATTAGAGCACTAGTTTTAAACCACAACCAATTCTAGATATTACATTTATTTGAACTTTATTCTATATACAGCTTATATTCAGTGATGTTACCATTTTTGTAATTTTGGACACAACATTTCTAGCGTTTTTACAGTTTTACAGTTTTCTAGGGTCCTACTAATTATTTAAAATGTTTTGATATATGCGTGTGAGGGTGTACGTGACACATGATATTAGAATTCTTTTTAATCTTAGCCAGTTAAATCCCAGTTATTTTTATATTATTGAAAATGTTTCAGTGTTAAGCTATTTCATGCGTATGCTGATATAAGTTGTCATTACAGATTATGTTCACAGTGTATGTCACCTTTCTTGTGAAAACAATCACTCAAGTACATTGATATTATACCATAGTATTTTATGAATGCTAAAAATACAGATTTGGAACAGACATAATAATGTTTGCAAAGTAATATATAATTGTGTAATTGAGTATGTGTATATATATATATATATATATATATATATATATATATATATATATATATATATATATATATATATATATATATATATATATATATACACAGTTTTACTCATCAACACAGGCCCTGCAGTTTGCACCCTCCTGATTAAAGAGATGGTTTTTTTTTTTGGATCTACAGATGAGGCTGTTCCACTATTGGGCATGCAACTAATCAGAAAAATTTGCAAAGCCAAGTTGTGTTCAAAAGCTTGGAATCACCATATTCATAAAATAATAAATAATTTATATTCTGTGTTAAAGGTATGTTCTAACATAAATATTATATAAATAAAATAAAGAGTTTATTAAAGCTCAGATTATAAACTATCACAGGTCAATGCATTTAATGCATTTACTATTAAGAGTGATCATGAATTTGATTAATTGATAATTTTTTTGAATTTGATTAATTGATAATTTTTTTGAATTTGATTAATTGATAATTTTTTAAAATAATTTATTTTATATATTTATTTTTAAAAAACAATTGGTTTAACTATTTTTGCATTTTAGTTTGAAGATACCTCGATAAGTTGTATCGGTGCAAAAACAATAAGACAGAGATGTGCAGGAGCAGTAACTGTATATCAGAATGTTACTAGAACTGAGGTGCAAACAGCAGTCAGCATATTCAGTAGCGCAAAGTATGGCGTAGTGTAAGTGTATATGTAGGAAAGAACAGTGTGTTGAGGTAGCCAGGTGTGCAGTACATATGTGGTTATAAACAGTAGATGAATATATAGTGTACAGTGCTGGTAGTGAGAGTAGCAGTTCAACATTCAGACGAACAGTTAAAACATTATATATATTAAAAATATGTAAATTAAAGGTTTATTGTCAGGTATGGTGATTTGAATTTGAACATGTGATTAGATGATGCCAGGAGAACCAAAATGTTGAAATGTTCCTCTTTCTGGTTTTAGTTGGTCCAAAGATGACTAAAAGCTGGCTGGAAGCTAAAGATGGCCACATCTCTGCCGTCTGTGAAGTTCAGAGTTTACCAGCAGCTCCCATCCACTGGGAAACTCCATGGAACTCCTCATCACCCAAGACACACTCAACCAGAAATGCTAGTGGAGTTTTCACAGTGACGAGTCGGTTACAGCTACCTCCAAATGCCTCTCACAAAAACCTGACCTGTGTGGTGCCTGCCAGCTCCTTCAAGGGGCAAGATATTCGTTTAACCACCTTTGCATTTACAGGTAGGAACTTAGATCACCTAATGTACATGATTAACTGTCTGACTGTGGAACATCTGTTTGTAAGGATCTCCTTTCCCACAGCTTGTTATGTTTCCCCCTACCTGATTGGCCATTTAAATCACAATGCTTGTATACAGGGTCAGCTGAAAGTGGGCCATGAACATGCTGTTGTTTTACCTCTGCCATATTTCAGCGCCATAATGTAACATCACTGATCTGGTTTAATCGTTACAGGTGAACAGATGAACTGTTACTGATTTGAGTCAGTAGAGCAGTCAGTGTGATTGCTGCTTGTGGCCTTTCATGCAACCTCATTTGTAGAAGAGTGGTACAGTTATTTTAGGACAGGCCACAGCTTTGTCTGCTAAAGCTCATGTTGTGTCTTTGATGGCTTTTGCTGAATGCTCTTCATTCACACTCGAGCTGAGGCAGTCCCTGTGCTCTGTAGCTCAGTTCAGCTCATGTAACAGGGCTGTTCAGTATTACTATTTCACCTCCGGTTATCTCTGCTGTGTCGCCAGCGAAACCTGTTGAGTGGCCTTTTATTCTTCTGGGCGTTTGTGCCACCTGCTCCATCGTGAGTCTTCTGACCGGCCTCTACATCATGCGGGAAAAAATCGGACAGTTAAGGTAGGATGCTTTCTGAAGACTGATATCTACAGTGGGCTTTACAGTACTCATGCATTAAAATATGCAGAGCTTTTTCATATGGCGGTATGTACACTTAGGAACTCTGGCACTGTGGAATAAATGTTACAATAAAAGCCACATGTTAAATTTACTCAAGAAATGAATAAATGCAACTGAGAAATAAGCAATGTGATTTTAACTGAATCACTGAAATCATTTCATTGGACCACAAGATTTACTTTCTGCATCTACAGTTGGTCAGTTGGTGAAAAATTCAATGTATATATATATAATTCACAATTCAGTCAAAAGTGTAGCATATATATATATATTTTTAAATTTAAATAATATTAATAACTTACAGTATCAGGTAAAAGTTCAGACACGACTACTTCTTATGTTTATCTTAATGGTTTACTTCAAAATAAAAGTACAGACACCAAACTATAAAATAGCATTAACGGAATTACACAGTCCACCTTAAAAACCGCCAGAATGGAACTTTACAGGAGGATGATCTAAGTTATGATCTACTTATTATTTAAGCAGTTTTGAACCAATTCTATTGGTCTGTTCATCATGAATATTCACTAAACTAAAAGAGGAACTAGAGCTTTTAAAATGTTCTAAAAGGGGATAATTTTTTCTTCTGTGCAACTAAATATATATCAGAGCTGGAGACAAATTATAACACAGTGATTCATCAGGAGTATATGTGGTATATCAGGATATGTATCGTTTCAGACATCACATCAGTTGGGACTGTTTAGTGTGAGCATGTAGAGTCTTTAAGATCACAAACAGCATCCACTTAGTTGTAAACTTTTGTTGACTGGTGTATGTATATATATATATATATATATATATATATATATATATATGTATGTATGTGTATGTATGTGTGTATATATATACATACATATATATACATATATATATATGCATATATATATATGCATATATATATATATATATATATGCATATATTATTGCATAATGTCCAAATTCTTAGAATTGTAAATTGTATGACTTGTGTTCAGAAATCAGAAATCAGCCTTACGTAAACATGACATTATACTTGAACCTATTTAACTACATGAAATTCTAAGTTTTGTTTTGTTCTAAACGACCTTCTCCCTTACCTAAGCCTCATTTCTGCGGTCTCTAATTTATGATGTTGCGTATTGATTTGCAGGGTGTTCAAAAAGATTTGCTGCTCATCCCAAATCAGCCCAGCACCAAAAGACGAAAAACCTCCACAGGTAAAGAACATTGTTTTCTGATACAGCCCTTTCTTCTGCACTTGAGAAACCCTCTTCACCGAGTGATGTCTGTATGCGGTGTTATAAACTGTTGCTGATGAATCTTTGGTTTCAGCCTCGTGACCCCGAAGAAGTGGAGCCCTACGCCAGTTACGTGCAAAGAGTGAACTCCATCTACAACTCTTCTGCTGATCTCTTTAACGCCTGAAACCACATGTATGCACGCTCATGGACATGCAAACCCACACAGTTTGATGAGATTGTAGATAAGGGCTGATGTGAACACTGCAGAGTGGAGTGAGGCTTGCACATGACGAATGCACTGCTCATAGCTGCACACCTACTCTGTGGACAAATATATGTGCTAATACAGCTGGAAACAAAGGCTAATGAAACCCCTTCAAAAGAGCAACCTTCGACAAGCAGGTGCGGTTGAGAGAAACACAAACCAGAGTGAGTCAAAGCAAGAGAAGGAGTGGAACAAGAGGGATTCACCCTCACTGTGTGATATGAGGAATCTACACGAGAGCTTAAGGGCAGTGAGCAATGCTTCTGTTGCCGCTATGTCAAGATTGATCCATACAGCTTAACAAAACGCTTGTCTAAAAGAGACTTCCAACCAAGGAGCCTTGAGGACCCCTAAGAGGGTTTCTTCTGACATGGCCTTGATTTCCAGCTGACTGTACCTCCTCTACTGATGGTTTTCAATCAGATAACCACAGAGACCTGACAATAAGAGATGTGTACCAGTCTCATTTCTCTCATATATTGATTTTACTGGGACCACTTGAATCACTGTATATAGAATCCCATAGTGGACCCTAGCACAAAGTCTATGCTTATATTCCACCAACAGAACTGCTGTATAGAACTATAGAACTGCTTTTGTATGACTGTATTTTGTATTACTGTATAGTACAAAAGTCAAAGACCACCCTTCCTTGACCACCCTTCATTGATATATATATATATACATATATATACATATAAATTGTATTCCACCAATACACTCCAAAACTGCTGTGTACAACTGATTTTGTTGGCTGTATAGTACAAAAGTCAAAGAACAAAACCTCAAGGAAAGTGTATATGTGTGGTTGGTGTAGCTCAGCAGATAATACCACTACCCGCCAGGGTGCCACCACCACCACATGTGGGAGACTGGGGTTGGAATCCCACTCTGGGTGACTATGCTGTGCTACACCAATAAGAGTCCTTGGGCAAGACTCCTAACACTACACTGGCCTACCTGTCAGCTAAATGCCGTGAATGTAAATTTAACAGCAAGTTTCAGTGAAGCCACTGCACATTGTTTCAGTATTTACTCCACTCTCTACCTTTACTACTGCTTACTTTTTTTTTGCTGGACTTTTGCTGGACTTGCTTTCAGGTTTTTAAAGAATTCTGCTGGGATAAAGCCCGAGTCCAAAACTGAGACTTTTACCAGCGGACTGTAATTAGTGCGCGATTTGACTAATCTATTTGCCTATGGGGTCTCTGTAATTTCCCCAAACTACCCCAAATAGCCCGGACTGAATCATCATCACATGGATGTTTACTTATATCAGTATTGTAAGACCTGCGCTGCACTTCCGAACAATAACAGCACGCTGTGCCGCTGACTGGCATATAGACAAGGCTAATAAAGTGGGCTCATGTAACTCGTCAAGTGCTGTCCAACACGACAGACAACTGCGAGAGGGGCTTCTGAGTTCAGCGTCCTTCTCATTGTCAAAGTGAATCTAAGGCTTAAGCAATCGAGTCAAAGCCCTGGCACCCTGGTGCTTCTTCTACCTTCTACCTTCTGGGACTTCTATTACTGAGGAGTTCAGGGTTTGGTAACTTAAGAGATAACTTAATCCAGATTTATTTGCTAGAAGACTATTAACAGGGCAGATTAAGACTGGGTTAAAATCCCCGGTCTCATCAGTAATCGCTCAGACTGCAGCACCTCCCCATGTAATATTAATCCAGCTCAAACAGAGATTTAGAAGTTGGTACCATTTTGTGCTTCGGATGATCCAAATAATCCCAAACCATATTCAGTGATGTTGAGGTCTGGAGTCTGGGGTGGTCAGCAGCTTCTTAGTTTGATGTGTCTGTCTGCTTTTCTTAGTGAGGAGCTCCTTGAACAGCTACACATCGTTTCAGACCTCCATAGCCTTCTCAGAGCAGCAACATGAGTGGATCTTGAACTTCCCCTCTCTGTTTCTCTCTCTCTCTCTCTCTCTCTCTCTCTCTCTCTCTCAAGGATGAAAACTTTAGGTGCTGTGTTTCTGATGGGGACAGTCTTGGTGGTCTGGTAGTCCCTTTTTCTCTGTAGCTTTAACTCCCTGTTTGAACTCCACTGTTGGAAACTCATTTTTTTGGTTTTCTGCGTCTACACCTTCCAGTGACCCTTATCTTCCTTATGCACGTGTATATCTAAAGTCTTTAAAATATAAATATCTCCTGAAAAATGTATTCACTATATCAGTATATAAGTGTGATGTGATGAAGGGTGGTCTCTGACTTCCGAACTCTATATTGTCTGTAATTATTTGTTATTTAAATGAATCTTTTCTTCTTTCTTTTCCTTTAACCAGAATAAAACACTGTACATTACACCAAACTCATTTAGCGTACTTCAGTGATGACTGATTGCAAGTCAAACTGATTCATCTTTTTTGAGCCACATGGAATTTAAGTGTGATAAACAACTGACTGAAATGTGATACGACGTTTTCAGTTTGCTGTTTCTTTCTTATTTTTTCCTCTGTGGGTTTCTTTTGACATCCTTCCTCTGTCTGTTCCCCCTCTGAATATCACGTGGTGCTTCCTTTTATAACCCGCCGAGCACCATTTGCACAGCATGAGGGCATTTTTACAGTCATTACGGCGCAAACATGCTAATGTTGTAATCTACACCTACACTGCGCCCTCTGAACCTCTGTATATATACTGTATATATGCACACACAGGCCTGTGCGCAGAGTCTGAAGAAAGTCAGAGGCATCAGCGACTTAGTCTATCAATATCATTCATTCGTTTCTAGAACATTTTTGGTGAATCCGAGTCAAAGCTGAGACATGGGCACAGAGTCTGAGATCACCAAATTAATATTGTAATTAAAATATGTATATAATGTTTTTTTTCAGAAAATGAAAATAAAAAGAATAACTGAGCAAACAACTGAAATTAATTTGCATTTCATTGTTTAAATATATATATATATATACACACACACACATACTTCTTTTATAAATATAGTGACTATTAATACTACCAATTTAATCATTTACTCTTACTATAATAAACCCAAATGTAAAACTCCCAATTATGTGTTTATGCTTTTTGTTATTTATTTATATATTTAAAAAAAGATCAAATAAAATAAAAAAAACCCACTGTATATACATACAGAGTTGCCAGATAAAGAGTTTTTCAAAAATAATTTGGCGCCTTTGGCCATTGACACTGACTCTGAATTTATATTAGACCAAAATAGATGGCAAGCCAAAGACTGTAGGTGTTTGTGTTTATGTGTGTCTATATAAAAAAAATAATATATATATATATATATATATATATATATATATATATATATATATATGTTTTACATTTTATAAAATATTACATGAAATTATGCCGTTTGAATTTAGTATAAATTATTATTATATTCTATTTTAAGTCCACAAACAGTACTACAGCTGCTGCTGCTGCTAGGTCATTGACCTCCTCCAAAAACCAAAGAAGGAGGAGCTACACCTTTCAAAAACATACTACAAAGCTGGAGGAAATGTCCTGAAACTGCACAGAACAACCTGAAAACAGCTGCTAAAACAACACTGATCTTATCAAAGGGAATACACAGTTTCAGGGTTTTCATAGTAACCAGAAACACTGCCAGTAGTTTTTGTTGCCATCATACAGGGTTGCCAAGGCTGTTTTTTTAAAATATAGTCCTGCAGAATTCAGGAATGCAGGGCAGGTGCATTTTTAACGGGAGTACTTTCTGCATGTACTGCTGAACGCAGTCTGAAAGTAAGAATGTGAAATGTGAAAATGACACTTAAGCAAATCAATATTAGCTTTAGATAGATGGCAACCCAAAGACTACCAATCAAGAGAAGCATCACAAGGGTGACGCTGACCAGCAAAGAGGATGGAAGCGCTCCTAATGTGTAATTCCACACCCATAACTCTATTCATTTAAAGGGTTTACCAGGATGAGTGGATTCGGGAGCGATGTTGCTTTAGATTACACAGTGATGACTTAAATACACCAGCTCACGTTTACGTTTCAGCTTGTAGGGGTTTTAAACCTGGGTTCGACCTGAGGAGGTTGGGTTCCGCCCTTGAGCCTGGTTCCTCTCGAGGTTTCTTCCTTACTCAAGGGAGTTTTGCCTCGCCACTGTTGCCTCTGGCTTGCTCAAGGGTGGGCTTGGACCCGGGTTTCCCCCACACCCCCACCCTCAAATGTCTGTACATTAACTTTGGTTTTCTTTTCTTTTCTTTTATATAACAAACTGATTTTCTGTGAAGCTGCTTTGAGACAACGTTGGTTGTGAAAAGCGCTATACAAATAAACATTGATTGATTGATTGATTAAATAAACCCTCTGTTTTAGGTTTAAGCATTTAGAGGACCTTGTCAAATATCATACAGCATTGCTGCAATGTTGCCAGCAGGTGGTGCCGTTTGCGTCATCTGGGCAAGGTTGTGACGACCTTAAGTAATGTTGGCAACTTAGCAGAATTCCTAACAGTGCCATACACAACATAATGGAGTTAATGAAGTTCTTGCAGGTGGTGCCAACATACTAACAACATTGCAACTATATCATCACGGTGTTGTAAGATAACATACTGACAGTGTTCTGAGTAATTACACTTTAAGGTTGTGCTCATCAAAACCGTCACTGTGTTCACAGGCCTGGCATGTGCAGGTCATTCATCCGGCAGTGTAGCGCTCCTGGGAGGAGCAGCAAGAAAGACCTACTGGTATACTTTTGCTACCAGGTCGTTTGGATTTATGAGCTATTTATTCTACTTATTCTACCTATTTATTAATAAATAGGATGCATGTTTCATGTGCTTCACAAAAATGGTTTACACTGAGGTAGTTGGACCATATGATGGTAGTAACTTCAGGCTCCTGCAGATGGCGCTGCATGAGGACGATGGGGCTACAAACACCTGTGGGGTGTGAGTGATGGGGTCCATAGATGGAGAAGAGGTGCTACAGTGCAGGGAATGTCTCGTTCCATGTGTGGAAAACGGCTCCAGAGCAGATGTTAATGATTGGCTAAAAGAAGTGACTGCAATTGGGGCGTGGCCAAAGACCATAGTGTGAAGGAAGTAGCTGAATCTGCAGGTGTATGAAAGTGTACGATCATACAGGTCTACCAGCAGTGGCTAAAATCCCAGTCTACAGGAAACTCTCCTTGGAATTGTGCCAGGGAAGGCATCCACCAAATCTGGTCCAACTGTACAATTCTTTGATCCATGAGCTGAACATTGATGTGGTTTAGATCCAGAAACTTGTCCAGTCCATGCCAAATTTAATCACAGCTGTTATTTGTGCTTTTGATGGTGTTACATGCTATTAGGTACGTTTCAGTCACAGGTGACACACAGGTGTTTTGTGCAGTGAGCTAGTCACCTAATGAGGACATAAATGAACACTGTGTGCAGATCATATACTGGTTTCCCCCTGTATAACCAGCTCACAAAGTTACAAGATGTGCAAGATATAAAAATGGAAATAAACAATAGAAATCCCATCATTTCTACTCCATACCCATAATTTCTACTTTCATTTCCACTAATGAAGGGTTAGTCATCAGACTAGGACCGTCATTCATTTGTCTTTCTTTGCCCTCTGAGTGTTTAGCCCAAGTCTGCCCCCATGACTACAGTACTATCTGTATCATTAGTGAAACCCAGTGAACTCATTACTGACCAGGTAAGCAAACCCCTGTGTTATTACACGGATAAATCATAGTCTCACAGGGCCCCTGGGAACAGGTATTTTTGGAGCCCCCCTCCCCAATACACCCTAATAATACAAAAAAATGAACCTGAAATTATTATAAAATTATTATTTCCTGCTGCCCTGCAGCTGTACCCAAACCTGCCCCCAACATCCACCCACCCCAACACCCCCAATCAAATTACATGATTTATTGGTTTTCTGAGTGAAAATAAGGAACTAATTAAATATGGTATTTTTCTGCAAATTTAAATGCAGTTTTTGCTCAGTTTAAAGCATTGGCAAATATTAAACTGCATTACTGACCATATTTAAAATTTTCACCCCACATATATTAAAGCAAATAACCCGTATTGACCAGTAACCAATAACAATGTCGTATTAAATTTTGCAGAACTGTGTTTATATAGAGGATGTGCTCACATGCCATTTGAAGGGTGCCTAAACTGTATATCTTTGTTTTTTCGTGTTTTGTGCATTTAAATATTTGAAATATGCTGGCAGGGTACGGTCTGAAGGGCCTTTATCCCAAGATCACACAAAAGACATGTTACCCTGGTGTTTGTGGTTAACAACCCCAGTGTTGTAGGCACCTGTCTTGTCAGTAATCCATATCTAATATAGATTAGTATCAAATCAAGTCATGGTCAAGTCCGATGTAATTTATGTGGCACCTTGAACAACTTTTGTCACAAAGCAGCTTTACAGAGCAGCAGGGTCCAAGCCAAAGAGAAAGCCAAAGGTGACAGTGGCAAGTAAACACTCCCTCAAAGCAGGAGGAAGATATTCATACAGCACTGCTTAATGCAAATTAGAGAACAGTATTCTGAACACTTCAGTATTCCGCACACAGGATGGGCAATAGCTCCGCTTCAGACCGCACAGGATGGGCAATAGCTCTGCATCAGACTGCATAGGATGGACAATAGCTCTGCATCAGACCGCACAGGATGGGCAGTAGCTCCGCATCAGACCGCACAGGATGGGCAGTAGCTCAGCTCAAATCGTTGTACTTGTTAGGTACCTCAGTAGCGTAGCATACATACAGTAATGAAATGAGCAGTGGAATTGTATCTGATGGCTCTTGTCTCTTCCAGTAAGTCTGCCTCATTGTGGCTCAGACATGGGACTGAGAGAGCCCGAAGCCTTGTAGCGCTGATGCCTAAGAGGCTGATCTTCCCCTTTCTTTCAAATGAATCAGGCAGGAGGGGGAAATATGGAAAATCAGGGGCCAGCATGTGTTTCTCACTCACTGTCATAGGAAAGAAAAGCTCAGATCAGTGTCAGATATTGCTCTGACACACCATCTCTGGAGCAGCCAATGGAACTCTCTCAAAGCTTTTGAAATGATTATTCAGCGAGCTCGGGATTCCCCAGAAGTTATAGCTGAAAGACGCCCTCTTTCGTTCTACATCCAGACCCTGAGCTGTTGAGCAGTAGAGGCAGTTATGTTTTATTATGATGCCTTAGATAAGCCATAAGTGAGTGGCTCCATCTACAGGAGGATTATGGCACTAATGGTACTAGACGGTAGACGCTTTTTGAGGGTTCGTTCATGCTGTGAATCTCCCAGTGCCATTGGATTGAGACAGTGACTAGGAAGGCCACTGAAGAACACTAAGCTCATGGTCATTATCATGTAACCATTTTGAGAGACATTTGCTTTGTCACATGATACATTAT
This sequence comes from Prochilodus magdalenae, assembly GCA_024036415.1. Classification (NCBI taxonomy): domain Eukaryota; kingdom Metazoa; phylum Chordata; class Actinopteri; order Characiformes; family Prochilodontidae; genus Prochilodus; species Prochilodus magdalenae. The sequence goes on along the minus strand of JAMWET010004065.1, from coordinate 229,057 downwards.
CATGCTGGAAGTGGCCAATGCACTGTAAACAAATCATTCAGTGGGTTAATAAATTAAACTTAATATAAATTAATTCAACAACAATTTAAAAAAAGGTGTTTTTATTTCTATTATTATTATTATTATTATTATTTAAAATGATGAATCCAGAAAAAATAATTAAATATTTGCATATTTGTATGTAGACACATTGTACTGTCTTCAGCAAGTCGACAAAAATAATTAAGGGTTCAGCACATGCACTCCAATCTTAGCTAGGAGTATATTCAATATTCATACGACGTTGCATGATGTAAATTAGACAAGAACAGTGTTTCAAACACTTCAGTTTTCTGTAACTTTGTAACTTTTCCTTTATTTATCTTATAAAAAACACATTCTTGTCATTTATCAATATTATAGTGCACACATTGTCACACACTGATCAGCCATAACAATAAAACTACTGTTTAGTAACCTTCCACTTACCATAGGAGCACTCTGCAGTTCTACAGATACAGACTGTAGGGAATCTGTTTCTGAATACTTTCCTAACCCGCTTTCATCCTGTTCTTCAGTGGTCAGGACGCTCCCAGGACAACTACAGACCAATATAATTGGAGAATGTGAAACAAGTAGGCGGTTTTAATGTCATGGCTGATCAGTGTATATCTCTGTTTACATCAAAATGGTTGGTGGAATATATCTAAGCTGAGTTAGGACATGTGTGACCGTCCACTAGAGGTGCAATGACTAATCAGTGTGATCCACAAAGCTAAAACTAAACTAAGTTGATTAGTTAGTGACATCATTCCCTGCATTATAATAATGAAGACCCCCCCACCCCCACCCGACACACGCGCATTTACAGACACTAGGGGGCAGTAAGCACACTTGATTGGAGCGATGGGCAGCCCTACCCACAGCGCCCTGGAAGCAGTTGGGGGTTAGGTACCATGCTCAGGGGCATACAAATATTTTAGAACAACATTCATATCATAAGCAATGATTTTATGTATATCTGTGTGCAGCGGGTTAGTAAATTAAACTTAATATAAATTAATTCAGCAACACTTAAAAAAATTTGTTATTATTTCTATTATAATTTCTATCCTCATTATTATTATTATTATTATTATTATTATTATTATTATTATTATTATTTTAAATTATTATTATTATTATTATTATTTCCTCCAGACCTCTTAGTGGCAGCCCAGTATTACTTGTAAATGTATATATAAGTGTGTACAGTGTGCCACTGATACAATCCAATGCATCTATGTGATGTCTGGAGTCAAAAAGGAGAATCTGCAACTAAACTTTGTTTTTTAAACTAGATGTACTATTCTTGTGTCTATTTGCATATGTCATTATTGTTATTTTTTGGTTACTAAGTGCAGATTTTAATAACACCAGAGACTACAGACTGTGAAGTTAGGAGATACGGACTGTGAAGACTATTTAAATCCTCTAATTTACAAGTAACAACTAGCAGGTGTGAGAAGAGACCGTGTCAATATTAGGAGAGAGTGACCTCTGGTGGTGCAGAGAGGAAGCCTCAGGGATATTTGTGAGAGAGTGCCAAAACAGACTTACTGGCTGTATATTGACAGATAGAAACTGGCTTTAAATAATGTGCTTACAGTTCTTTATACAGTACTGTTTAACACGAAATCACATTAGAGCCTCTGGCAGTAATGGTGTGACTTGAAGGCAATTAAACTTGGAATTACATAATTATCATTGGTGCTATAATAGATTATAATAGTCATGATCCATTTACCTTCATTAAACAGTGAAACTTACAGGGGTTGGACAATGAAACTGAAACACCTGGTTTTAGACCACAATCATTTATTAGTATGGTGTAGGGCCTCCTTTTGCGGCCAATACAGCGTCAGTTGGTCTTGGGAATGACATATACAAGTCCTGCACAGTGGTCAGAGGGATTTTAAGCCATTCCTCTTGCAGGATAGTGGCCAGGTCACTACGTGATGCTGGTGGAGGTTCTTGGTGGTACGCTGACATTACCCTGGATACCGTGGCTCTTGATACATCACAAAGACTTGCTGTCTTGGTCACAGATGCGCCAGCAAGACGTGCACCAACACTTTGTCCTCTTTTGAACTCTGGTATGTCACCCATAATGCTGTGTGCATTGCAGTATTTTGAGCAGAACTGTGCTCTTACCTGCTAACTGAACCTTCACACTCTGCTCTTACAGGTGCAATGTGCAATTAATGAAGATTGGCCACCAGGCTGGTCCAATTTAGCCATGAGACCTCCCACACTAAAATGACAGGTGTTTCAGTTTCATTGTCCAACCCCTGTATGTCCAGTGTTGTAGATTGCTACTACTGTCTGTATATTCACTCCATTAAGAGCTCCATTAAAAAAGTCTTTCTTTATTACTATTAATAAATGTGACCAGCCATCCCAACTTTCTGAAGAGGAATTCCAAATTGATGGGATTTATTTACTTTGGTGCACCTACCGCCTACCACTGTAACTGTTCCAGCTTCCAAGTTACATCTGGGCTTCCAACCAACAAAAGCCCCCAAAGAGCCACTGACATTCTGTATCCCCTTGGTTTCCAATGTGGAGTCACTTAGGTTCCTGTGTCACGGCGCGGTTGGGGGTGTGGACCCAAGCGCAGGGCAGGAATCCGTTTGTGGCAATGTAAATGTAAAAATCACAAATAAACAGAAGAGGGTTAAACAGAAAGGGGACTTGTGGATCTTTGTGTGGAGAGTGACCCACGCTCTCTACACTTGTTGCTTTTCTCTGTTCCTTTTCTTTTCCTTAGCGTTCCTCTTTTCTTTTCCTTAGCTTTCCTCTTTTCTTTTGCTTAGCTTTCTCTTTTCTTTAGCTTAGCTTAGCTTTTCTTTTCTTTTCTTTTCTTTTCTTTTCTTTTCTTTTCTTTTTCTTTTTCTTTTTCTTTTTCTTTCTGGTGTACCATACCGGCTACCCCTCTACAAAGGTGCAGCGGAGGTGTTTGTGTGGTAGGGGCTTATACGGCTGCTGCCCCAGGTGCCGCTCGTTGGCTTGATCAGCCCGGGGCTTTCTGGGGTTTGGAGTTCCGGGCTGTAGTTCCGTCAGTTCCGGACCCTTACATCCTGGGCTCCACCATATCATTACATAACCTCCTGAGACCCCAGTGTCCTCATAAGAGGACATTTCTGCTTCTCTACACCGTGATACTTTTTAAAACGTTGACTCCTTGGCCTCATATGAGGACATCGAGACAACGTTTAGTTTTTATACTTGGTAGGTCCCACTAATCACAAATAGCTAGGAGAAATTAAAATTGCACAACAAGCAAGCCCGGGTCTCAGGAAGGTAAACTGCTTTTCTGTAAAGCTGCTTTAAAACACATTCATTGTAAAAAATGGCATACGAATAAATATTGATTAATATCACAGGACCAGAAGTGGAAGAGCAGTAGCCAGTCTCCATAGCCAAGAAGGAACAACAACAGCATCTACATAAGCATGGTTGACCTCTCTCATCCTGGACATCAGGTCTTGCAGATACATTCCTCTGGTAGAAGAATCAGAAAAATCATAACCAGCACAATCAGACATGCCAACAGCTTTCCGCTGGCAATGAAAGTGAGAACACCCCTAAGTGAAAATGGTCAAATTGTGTTCAAAGTGTCAATATTTTGTGTGGCCACCATTATTTTCCAGAACTGCTTTAACTCTCTTGGGCATGGAGTTCACTAGAGCTTCACAGATTGATGACATCATGGAGCTGGTGGATGTTCGAGACCTTGGCATCTCCACCTTCCATTTGAGGGTGTCTCACAGATGCTCAATAAGGTATAGGTCCGGACACATGCTTGGCCAGTCCAGGACCTTTACCCTCAGTTTCTTTAGCAGGGCAATGGTGGTCATGGAGGTGTGTTTGGGGTCATTATCATGTTGGAGTATTGCCCTACGGCCCAGTTTCCGAAGGTAGGGGATCATGCTCTGCTTCAGTATGTCACTGTACATGTTGGCATTCATGGTTCTCTCAATGAAGTGTAGCTCCCAGTATGAGAGAGCGTGAGAGCGATAACACCACATTTAACACACCTGCTCCTGATTTACACCTGTGACCTTGTGACACTAACGAGTCACATGACACCAGGGGGGGACGATGGCTAATTGGGCACAGTTTGGCCATATTCACTTAGGGGTGTACTCACTTTCGTTGCTAGCAGTTTAGACATTAATGGCTGTTATTTTGAAGGCACAGCAAATTTACACTGTTATACAAGCACACTGTGTGTATCAAGCTTTGTATCAAAGTGTCATATCTTTATGTGAGGGGTGTACTTACTTTTGTGAGATACTGTAAATGACGGACATTAACCGGAATTCATAATGACTTGTTCCAACAAGTGTAAGGCCTTATTAACATTGATGTTGAGTTGATATCAATTTCAGGCCTAGTCATAACACCTTCTAGAGTGAAATGACACTATCACAGGTTGTAACCACTGATGTGTTGATGTCTTTATGCCTTGGTGTTTATATATTGCTCTTCCTGTTTAACATTGTTCACTTCACATGAAATTCTTAAAATAAATCCTTTAACTTATACTGGGTGTTTTTTAAAGTTAGATAGGATACACTCAAGCACTTCCCACAGACCGCAACTGACTCACTAAAGCATCCTTTATGATACTTCCTGCAATCCAGCTTTTTCATTTTTAATAAAGGCGAGTGCAGGTTGTGGGGAGGCCTTATGGATGCTACCCTTCAGTAATCTGGTACTAAACAGGCTTATATGTACGTCTAAGAGACAGGAAGTGAAGGGGACCCACAATCAGGAGTTTCAATGATTAGAAATATTGTTAACAGAGAAAATGGGACTCCTAACAGTCACCTGCAAGACCTGGCAGATCACAAAACTGTCCCCACCAGATGATTTGTAAATTACATTCACATATATGTATATAAAAGACATTTCAATAAGGATAAAATGACTTTTAGAAAAGCTCGTGCACATGTTAAAGATAAATAACCTGAAGGACCCTCTAAAACCACGTTACCTAGACATTCAGTTATGAAATACTTTATTACCACACTAATACATTTAACATCTATGAGTCAGCAGGCAATTCCTCAGTCATACTCCTCAATGTCCACTCAACCCTGTAACCTGAACACTGCTATACAATCTCAAATTACACAAGACTCAAGTTGCTAATTCTCTGATGATTTCAGGCAGAAAGCAAGAACACTTCCCCAAAGGACCCCAAATGTCCATATGTTCAATAATACTATGATTTTGACTGATGTGAATACTGCATTCATTCATTCATTCATTCATTCATTCATTCATTCATTCATCCATCCATCCTCTGAGAAGCCTTACAGATTGTTGGGTGGGGGGAGGAGCTAGAGCCTGTCCCAGGGCTCACTGTGTGGAGGGCAGTAAACACACTGGACAAGCCACCTGCCCATCGTACGGCAGATATACAGAGATAGACATTCACACATCTAAAGGGGCAGTTTAGCATCCCCAACTGACCTGTCAGCGTATCTTTGGACTGTGGGAGAAAAAATTATTGTTGAATTACAGATTAAAGACAAACAATTAATTAAAACGAATAATAAAATGGACGTAAACGATTGGGATCATGTCCTTGTGTCGTTAGCTCGAATGCTATTAAAACACAAACTGTACTATAAAACTTAAACCTGTTCCTGTCAACCCTGTTGTTCAGTTAAGCCACAAAATTGAGATATTGCTCCCGAGTTCATTTTAGTGAACCAGCCTTGTGATCGAAGGGTCACCAGTTTGATTCCCTGAGCTAAAGTAGCTAACTTAACCCCCAACTATTCCCCAGGATAAGGCTGGCCAATGTTCTTGGTGGGTGTGGTCACTTATTATGGGTGTTCACTAGTGTGTGGGTGTTTCACTGCACGGATTACTCATAACTCAAAAGCGGAGGCTGAATTCCTGAGTGTAGCACAATTAGCAAAAATGATTTGATTCTATAAATAACACCTACAGAGAATCTGCGGAGTAGAATGGATGCTGTATCAAATGATGAACATGGTAAACAGTGAAAAAGCTGATGTTACATTTGAACTTGACATTGTACACATAATCACAGGACAGTGAATATTAAGAAATTCAAGATTTCATCACTGTGCAAAGAAAGACTCTCCAAAATAATACTGTCAAAAAACTTTATAACTTTACAGGAGAAAAGTTTACAGGAGAATTATTCAAAAAGATTTTTAAATTTACATTTATGGCATTTAGTTGACGCTCTTATCCAGAGCGACTTCCAAGATTAATGATTACAGGTAGGCCAGTGTAGTGTTAGGAGTCTTGCCCAAGGACTCTTACTGGTGTAGCACAGCATAGTCACCCAGACCGGGATTCGAACCCCAGTCTCCCACACGTAGAGGTGAGAAGTGGTGTTACCCACTGAGCTACACCAACCACCAGATGATCATGGAATGTTCAGGACAATCAGGACAGCTAGTGTGCTCAAATGAGATGAGATGGAGAAAATGGAGATGCATGTTTTTCTATATACAGCAAATATTTACTGAGATTTATTTTATTTATATCTTTATAAATGCATTGTTTTCTATTCTCAAAACACACAGACATTTCCTTTTGTCAATCCAACAGAATCTAAACATGGTATTAATATTACTACTGTTTGCATATGACAAATGAAAGCATTCTTAGTCATTTTGGGCAACAAAATGAACTAAGCATATTTATTAAGGTGCTAAGATTACATATTAAACAACAGAACAGTTCACACGTTCCTAAAACCTCTCCATCAGTATTACCAAGTGGTGATGTTTAGCTGAGCTGATCCTGATGCATGGTAGAGTGAATGGCAGGTAACCTGTCTTTGTACTGTTTGTCTTCAGTTACCGAGGTGGAGGTTATAAGTACATACATTTGCAGTATATAATACATACTGGACGTATGAATGACTTCATACATCATGACAATACATAAAACACACACCTGTATGGAGCAGTCCTTAAAACCCTCATATTTACATCAGCCGAAGCTTTAATGTCTGGAAGCTCAGCTCATGAGCACATAGTCATCAGTACAGTCCTCAATGTTCTCAGATGGTTTGGGCATCTCACAGGGAAGTCGCACTACAGCATAATCACAGTCACTGACAGAATCTCTTTGCTGCCTTGTCTTCTGCGGTTCCCCATGGTCAATGGTGGCATAGAGAACATCCTCCTTAGGTGACTCCTGCACAAGAGATATAAAACCATGTCAGAAGGAAGCAGGCTTTAATGGACAGCCATAGGTCTACGACTTTATTATAACATTATGTAGGCTTATATTATACTGCTGTGAGGATGGACAGATGGACTGGGACGCATGCTGAGTTAAAGCAAAGCTATGTTTATTAAACAGGCACATAGCACAACACAGCAGCAACAAGATCATGGCAGACATGACCAAGAGGGCAAGGACTGAGTCAGAGTAAGAAGTCAGAACCAGGCAAAGCAACCGGACAAAAAATACAAACAGACCAGCAACAGTATCCAAAGGGGAAAGACAAAAGAGTAAACCAGAAAGTCGAAATACAGACAAACCAGGTAAGCTAATGAGAATAACAACAGGGAGAAAGCGCTTAGTACGCACAAGGTGGCAATACTGCGCCACGGGTCAGTGGGAGAGAGGAGTATTTGTACAGACAGACTAAATTAGCTACAGGTGAAAACAATACTCTGGCGACTTAGATCTGAAGAACGGAACGGGATTGGGAGATGGTGGACATGTGAAAGTGACGTCCTCGTGTGATGGGTTTTGTCTAGATTGAGGAGAGCCAGGAAGTGTGACAACTGTTAGACTTCCTAGAGTTCTGACTGCCTCCAACATTTGGTGACCCCTAGCTACAAGCCCTGATCCCTAAATAAAATGGTGTTTAATTTTATTGGCATTTTTTAAACTGGTCTAGTGTAAGCTCTATGGTTTTCATGTTTTGCATGTCTTTATGCCAACCTGAATATCGTCCTACAGACATACGTGAAGTTAAACCAAATTATTACGCCTGCTCAAGTTAATTCCTGGCCTTTGGGATCAGGTTTGCTAAAACGAAGACAGAAACAAGGATCTCTGGGAAAAGGGTTTCTTTAAAATTTCATTATTTAATAATGAATAAGGAATGATCTTTAAGCAGGAAATGGAAAACTTAAAATGTCCTACAAGCATGCGGATGAACCAGGAATTTAAAAGAGAAACTACCTAAGAGCGTGAAGAAGAACCACTGAGAGGAACCAAGACTCAAAGGGACCAACTCACAAAGAGCATCAGTTTCTAAAAGACAAATTCCCAAAGACCATACGGATGAAAAACTAACAGCATCTCAGATGCAAAACTGTTAACTCCCAAAGAGCATCAGGAAGAACAACTGACAGGAGCCAAGAGTCCAATGGAAAATTCCCAAAGACCATGTGGAAGAGAAACAAACAACAACCAAAGATTCCCTAGTAACACAAACACATAGCTAAACCAAGACTAACAGGAGCATGAAGAAGATCCGACACAGTTACCATGTGACTTTGTGGTCACAATGTATTTCGGTGCCCACAACATTATCACAACTCAGAAAGTTGTGACATCATTATATAACAACTCTGATACAACGTAGTCAGTAAGTTATTGCCACCACCTAGAATTCTTCATATGTACCAAAGTTACATAACACTGGAGAAAACATTGTGACAATTGTAGAGACAATGTAAACCGCACCACCTTTTAATAACATGGTAGCAACAAAGTAAAAAAAGCCAAACTCACAAAGAGCATCAGTTCGAGAACGAACAGGGACCAAGTTGCAAAATGAGTAACTCCCAAAGATCATGAGGAGGAAACAGAGAGGAGCGAGAGTCAAACAGAGAAGCTCCCACAGAGCTTCAGGAAGAACCACTGGGAAGAACCAAGCTCCTCATAGACAAATTCCTAACAAGCATGAGAAAGAAAAGCTAACACAAACCAAGAAACCAAAACTAAAACGGAGCAAGTAATGGATTCAAAGTTTATTAAGAGTCAGCATTAATGGTCATCACAGAGATTTATTGTTATGTCTAATGTACACTTGTTCGATAAAGGTCCTCTGCTTTTATAAAAAATCTACAGCAGGAAACCCAAAAAAAACAAAAAACAAACTGGTCTACAATAACATCCAGAAGTTATATAAAGTCCACCAGCCAAGTCATGCCAGAGGTCCAGACCTTCCTTTTTTAGTTTAGGATGGCAGCAGTTGCTAACACACACTATAGATAAACAATTACCCAAATAGCTCAAATGGCTTCCATGGAAGTACATCACCAAAACCTCTCTCAGCCTACTCAAACCGCACCCAGACCTTCTTTAGGGTGGCGTAGACTAGTCAATAATGAAGTAGCAAAACTGCTTTTAGCCACCTGAGCTACCAGAGTCTGTTAAAACGACACCTCAGGAGAAGAGTGCTTCGACACTGACCATTACAAACATGGAGGAAACTGATCCGAGACCAGTCCCACACCGGTGTTGTCTGAAAAGGGCTGCCTACAGCAGTGAAGCTTTCTTCGCATGGTCCTTTTGTGCTATAAGCTACATCGACAACTGTGTGAGATGTTTATAAAGACCTGCGTGTGGTTTAAGTGGGTAGTGACAACCCTGGGTCATTTTCTGTTTTTACAGATTGAATTTGGGCTTTAGGGTCACTTCTCATTTCTAGTGTTTGTTGGCTTCATAGCTTCAGTTCCAGACATAAGGAGCTACAATTGTGCTTGGCCATACTGATCGCTTGAATATAAAGAATAAATATTAGTATGTTTGATTTTTTTCGCAGACCAGACACAGAATAGTGACCAGTCAAAAACATAAGCTCACTGGACAAACATGGGTCACCGTAACTTCAGAGTCCTGCAGAAGCCATTGCACGAGAATTATGAGGCAATAAATATCTGTGGGGTGTGAGTGATGGGATCCATAGATTGAGAAGAGGTTGTACAGTGGCGTAAATGTCTTGATCTCTGTTTAGAAAATGGCTCCAAAGCGGTTTTAATGATTGGCTAAAAGGAGTGACTGCGTATGGTCATGCTAAACACCACAGTGTGAAGGAAGTACATTTACAGTATTTAGCTGACACTCTTATCCAGAGTGACTTACAAGGTTAACTGTAGTACAGGTAGGCCAGTGTAGTGTTAGGAGTCTTGCCAAAGGACTCTTATTGGTGTAGCTCAGCATAGTCACCCAGACTGGGATTCGAACCCCAGTCTCCCACATGTAGAGGTGGCACCCTGAGTAGTGGTGTTACCCGCTGAGCTTCACCAACCAAGTAGTTGTAGCTACAGGTGTTTGAAAGCGTACGGTCAGTGGCTAAAATCCCAGGAAATTCCCTCAGAATTTTTCCAGGGAAGGCTTCAACCAAATCTGGCCCCCAACTGTCAGAGTGTCTGAGCATTGAAGTGGCCTACATTGAAAAACTTGCCTAGTGCATGCTGTATAGAATCACAGGTGTTATTTGCTCATGGAGGTATAAGACGCTGGCAGGTGACCACTCTTTTGCCTGGTGAGCTTACTTTTTCTATTGGACTCGCAGCTGAATTTGGCTAACACCTTAGCATACCACATTTTGTGTTTCTCTTAATTCATAGCACATAACTACACAGTGAGGTTATTCTGCAGCACATATCTTAAGCTACATCACTGATCCCCTCTGTATGTGTGAGATAAGAACCATACGGCTGCTTTCCTGTCACAACACTTTACATGTTGATCTGTTTTCTGTAGCAAAGCCCCATACCGCTCGCTTTAGCCTTGCATTAAACACTTCGGTATGCCTGTTTCCTCGCCATGGCTCTGGATTCCGGTCATAGTACCCGAAATGGCTGCTTCCCTTTCAATCATCATTTCATGTCTTCAAAAATAGAGAAACAAAATCTCATAATTGATCTTATCTGTAGTTTGCAGCAGGTGGTTTCTGCACTCAGAAGGCAGGGGACCCATGCTTTTAGACAGTCCTCATTTGCCTCAGCTTGGACTGAACAAACAAGTGCATTTATTCTAACAACATCTTGCATAGGCATCATCACACCTTCGAACAGACCTGCTTAATCACACATCCAAAATAGCACTCCTGAGAGAGGCTCTACTGCACAAGTTTTGAAAGCAGCTGGATGTTGATGCCTGTAATTTACGAAGCTGCTAAAACAGAGCACCGATGACCTAAATGGCCAGCAAACTTTCTTTGTACATGTTTCATAAAACTTTTGTACGACTAGGAAGGCTACTGGTTTCTGGTCAGTACAGAAGTATTGAGAAGTATTGAGAAACAGTGCTTGTATTGGTATTCCTATAATCTTGATCGAGTCGTAGAAGGCACATTCAATTGGTTGTTGCTAGATGGCATCAGCAAAGGTAGTGCCCTAAGAAACCCACATGCAAGGTAGATTGGGTCCAAAGAAACTGATGCATAGGAAGCTGACCGCATGGACTGTCAGGTAGAATAGTTTGATTGTTAAATTTCTTTATCAGAAAATGTTTCCAGCATTAAATAGAATAATTCAGATGTTTTGATAGCCTGAATCAGTTTATTAGGGGGAAGTAGTGATATTAGGTGGATTCTTTACTCAATTAAAATTGGGAGCTAGCCTAGCATAGATGGCTAAGTTTGAGCTTAGTATGGGCGGTCCCGAGAACCACGAGTCACAAATTTGATATTGCTTATGGTTGTTAACGTCTTTAGCTGTAGAGAGAGGGCCACAGCATTTGCACATCATTTCATGTCATCGCTTACACCAAGTTATGGAGAGAAGTATTAATAAAAGTATGGATAAGTATCTAGGCTATGATAGACTAACTGATAGTCCCACCCCCACAGCAAGATCAGGGCTGTATCTCAGGTAGTTCAGAATACCAAAGAACATAGCTTGCTCTATGAACAATGATGGAATTAATATTTGAGAGTCTGTCAATCTGTAAATCATAATACGTTTATTTTTAGCATCCCCCTTCAAAAAATTTTTTTTATATGATGTTGGTTTATATATATATATGGGGATATATACAGTATATATATGCGTACATATAAAGAATAACAGATACTTGAATACAAATTCTAGATACATATTAATAAGAGTACTGATATATATTGGTATCGATTAGCAGTATCTGTTTGGACATTGGTATCTAAAGAATCCTTATCCTACCTATGCAAAGGAGCGGAGAGTTGAATGCAAACGGATGAGTAAAAACGACTGTAATACTGCTGTGCATGAGAGGCTTTGAGTGTTGATATTTGTGGCCGGTGTCTGTAGCATATAACAAAGTCTGATCATACAGGAAGGCCAACAATGAAACTAGTGTAACTAGTTTGTATTTGAAACTAGTGTAAACAAAGCTCTGGGTAAAATTCGACTGTGCTTTTTTTACAGTCAAGGTTCTGTACTTTGATAATCAAGGAGTGTGACCCGCGGCTTGTATCTGAGGTTCTAGTATTAGAATTAGAACCACTCCATTACGTAAAGGTTCTGTATTGTTCTTGAATTGTACGAAGAAAAAATTCACCAATTTCAGTCACTGTAGTTTAAACAAGCCTTGCAAAGTGGTTAGCTGCAAAGATGACTTCTAGAGAAACATACCAAGTCGGAATTGTTTACAGTATTAATGATAGGAACCAGACATCTGAAGCAATTAATGCCTTTAAAAGTGACATCACTGGAGGCTGGTATGTACATACGCTGTAGGATACCTGAACCATTATTATATATAGTTCTGAGGTTAGATTTAGATCTAAAACACATTTTGTTGAATTAATTCAAGGTGAAGAGCTACACGCAAAGGGTTTTAAACAGTGTTCCTCTTTTATTCAGGGGGTCCCGTGTTGTCTAGGTTCTCCAGTGTTGGCGGGCTGATAACTCATTCATCATAATGTTGTCACAACATTGTGACATGTCTGCTGGTTTGGTTCCTCCATCTCACAAGAAAGAACCAAACTCCAGCGCATCATCAGGACAGCAGAGAGGATCATTGGATGTAACCTGCAAAATTACATTCTCACATCCTGGGCACCTCCTCTTCCAGACATTCCCCTCTGGTAGAAGACTGCGGTCCATCAAAACCAGCACAACACGTCATGCTAACAGTTTTTTCCTCAGAGCTGTAGCACTCCCCAACCACAGTGGACACCTCCCACTGTAAACCTCAATACATACAACTGAACTGTACCACACGGGACTGAACAGGTATTTGCACTCTGCCTATTTGCACTATGACTATTTGCACACCTGTACAGATGTTCTCTTTCTGTAAATATTCAGGTCATCTGTAACTTTCTATATATAATATTTTTCAACTAAATCTGTTTCACATCTCTCAGCTTCTTCGGCTCTTTATTACCTTTAGTACTTTTTACATTTTTAATTTATCCCCTACCCTATTTATTGTTTAGTGTAATTTTCCTTTAGTTTTATACTGTAAATAATCTGTGTTCTGTGTTTTTTGTTACTTGTTGCTTCGGAAAGATTTTCTTTGAGGCCTGCCTTATTTAAACTTTTAACCAAGATGCACAATACAGGTGGTCTGGAGAGATCTAGGTCCTCCTAGCTGACTTCTTCGAACTCCTGTATGTCTCAATAAACATATAATGATGTAAAAAACAGACGCTCCAATACAAACTCAATACAGAAGGCATCGTTCAGTCAGTGATTATATATATATCAGATATAAACATATAAACTGTATAAGATACTGTATACTGTATGTGCAATTCAGTAAAAAGCGTATTACTGTGTGTAGATATTAGATTATTAGATTAGGTACATTTCTCAACCATTCACATTAAACTGCTCTAAGAGATACTGTTAATACTGAGTTATGCTGTTGAATTATGCAGAATTATCAAATTCTGTGGAATTTCCTCTTGAGCTTATGTCCCTCAGAGGGTTTCTATCCTGTACCTTCAAAGCTGACGGTAATGTTACAGCATTTCCTGCAGAATTCTGATGATCCTTGTCATTTTTAAGATCTAAGTTGCCAGTTGCACGTCACAGACATTTTTCTACATCTTTGATGAGTCTTTGATGACGAACGTCTTTGATGATGAGTGTCTTTGATGATGAGCGTCTTTGATGATGAGTGTGACAGCTCCTCAGCATAATGAGTACTTCATATAATAATGTCTGTGATACCATATGATCCTAAATGGTTCTCTAAGTTTGATGACTAGTATTATTATTATCATTATTATTGTTATTGTTGTTGTTGTTGTTGTTTTTGTTTTTGTTATTAGTCTAATAATTAAACTGAACTTAATTTAGCTTGACACTGTACATATGCTATAAAATGAAGAGCATAATTACCGGGATGAATTGGCCAAAGCAAAACCTGCCAGTGAACATAAGTAACCGCACCCTAACTGCCTGCGGTGGGAGGCTCACAGATCTAAGAGCCAACAGTGAATACCACAGTGCAACGGAAAAGGTATGGCCTGCTTTCACACAGCTTACATTGACTACAGAATGAAACTAGAAATAGGACAGAAAGGAAAATCAAAATTCAAACCCTGTTAGCATGTCACATGCACAACAAAGGTGTCACATCCCGCTTAACCGTCTATCATCCCTTACAATGATGATGCATTGTAAAGGGCTGTGTTTATCCATGGCCAGGCTTATTTACATAAAGAAATGTCCCCAGAAGTCATATAAACAACTTCCTCCTAAAATTCCTCAGCAGCTAGCTTTGTTTCAGACAGCATGGGACATGAATAAGCTGTTACATGAGGAAATGTACTTTAAAGGTCAATTATCATAAGAGAAGTTATATTTTATATAAAGTTAATATATCAATTTATAATATACAATATTATTTTATTATAACAATATATTAACATTGCAAAAACAAATCACAAAAACGGAACATGCAGCAATTATTGAACACTATTTATTTAATCATTTAACACATTAAAATAAAAATGTAATTTTTACTTCTCCCACCTAAACTACCACATTTTGAAATGAAATGAGTGAAAATTGGGAAAATTTAGTTTTTGATGAATTTGTACAAGCTAGAGCATAATTCCTACTTTGAAATATGAATCCTGACATTTTAGGATGCAATTTGTCCACTGTAAATTTCATTTTTACTAATCTTAAAAACCTTTAACTTTGTCTGTTGTATTTCTGACATTAATAAACTGTGCATTAAATGCGAATTGACTTAAAACGTGCTTGCAGGGCAGTTTGCATATAGTAAAGCGAGCTCATCAACTCTACATCATCACAATCAGTCACTAGATGTGCTTTTTAATATAAGATCTTCACATTGATCTTTTTATCTTTAGCTGTATGTGAAAGCTTGCATATCCCTGTTCAATGGACATATGTTTGTTTTCAGAGTAAAAATAATACGGATGTGTTCACCTCTTTTAAAAGAATTATGAATAATCCGTATAATAATTTTCATGACATAAATAATCTGAAAAGCATCTATAATAAAACGGATCGTTCTGCGCTGAAGCCATTACGCGATATATACACACCTGTAACCACCTCACAACAACTGAACTCTGTATTACTGGCCACATCACTAAACATTCAGGTGCTGTTATATAATCCTCGACTCTAAACGTTTTTGATTTTGCCTGCCGAGTGTACATATGAAGTAGGAACCTGTTTAAACTTTGACCTAAACTAGGCTGGTCAGCTGGCTAACAGGCTAAACGATAGCAAACATGCTAAACTAGTCCATCTTTAATATTACAAGCTTGAATTACAGTATTCACAACATAACTAAAATGTCAAGACCAGAAACGGCATATGATTGCCGTACAAGCAACAAGTTTCAGTAAGAAGTAGCATCAAACAGATTGAGCTTCAAACGCGTAAGTTTGAAATTAAAGCTTCCACAGGCAAACAGTGCACTGTTAGTCGAGTATAGATGTTTCTCAATCCAGAATGACAATTAATACTCATCTGTGCCATGCCCTGTTGGGCTGCAGGAGCCAGAATTTAAATTCTTACATGGTTTACTATGTAGAGAGCTGTGTGAGATTTAGCCCCAGTATAAGCCCAGGCCTAGGGAGTAAGCAGTGCCCTGGGTTGGTGCTATATAAGACTTATGGTGGTAACTTAATGACTAAAATTTCTAAAGTACAGGTTTTTGCTTAAACAGTGCTGTTTTCATAATTGTTCATAATTATACAACACCAATTCACATATGATAACAGTTCAACTTACAAATACCATTTACAATAACATATATAATTTCCATATTTGGTAATTTACACTTTTCATATTGGTTGTCGGCCAACCATATTCTAAAAGCAGCAAGCCAGACGAGACTTTGCGTCACTGAGAAGGGAGTTTATATTTGAGTGGGACACCCAAACCTTTGCATACATCCAAATGGCCAATTATTTTGTCAGTTAGGGTTTGGGCGATATGATGACACTTTATCAGTATCGTTATAAATCATGTCACAGTGGGCTTTTCTGAGCATATAGAAAACATCAGTACATGAAGAACACTATCTACATGTTTCATTATGAAGTGAGCTTAATTAGGCCTGTTTAACTGGGTTTAGTGCAGCACAGCTTGTACAATACTGAATCAAGTAGTATTTATATATTATTGTATTATATATTATTGTTGTTGTAGTACTATAGTAGATTTTACATGTGGCCCTATAGGCCCTAATTTGTCAGTTAGAATTTATTAAATCTCAGAATAAAACTAGACATCGTGATCGCATCTGCACCCCATTGTCCACCTCTACTGTCAATTATGCTGCAATGGTAAAGGTCATTTGAAGTTTGCATGTTGTGCAATCAGTTTACCTGAAATGACAGTTTTCTATTGGGGGTTGTGTATGCGCAGGGCAAGGAGTAGTCCTGAATATGCATGTATAAGAGAAATTAAATGAATGTGGATATCATAGCATACACTCGCCCTCCAACAGGATGCCTATAGTGTGATCACTCGCCTGGGCACCATGCTATACCAAGTAGAAACCTTGGGCAAGACTTTGGGTAAAAGTATCTGCCAAATTCAGCAACGCATACATGGATGTCTACATGGTTGATAAATGAGACTCTAGTATGTGACGCTGTGTACACATGTTTCATAGTAGGAGATGGACAATGGTAAACTGTCAGCAACAGAGTGCTCTTCCCACCTCCAGCATCAACTGTGCACTACGATTCCTATGACCAGGCATCTCAGTTCCTACTGTGTGTCATATGCTAATCATTTTTCCAAGCTATTTTGTCTTTGATGAGCATACAAGCTGTCAAGCATAAGACTGCTGCATGTCATCACATACTCGCATACGTTACAATCCCCAAACTTCCCCCTCACATTTTATGGCTGTGACACAATCTAAATAAGGCATCAAAGGTCGTTGCAACTGAAATGCCAGGAACAGTGGTGAGATTGTGAGGGATGTAAAGCTCATTTGAATGGACTCCAGCTCTCGAGATACCCCATAACCAATAGAACTGAAAAGATATAAATAAATACAGCAGCCCAGCACTGTCCAGAGATGCAAAGCAGCTGCTAATAGGAGAGCAGGTCCACACACCCAGCTCAGCACCCCGCACGTAACATTACCTTCGGGGTTCTATGCATTTCTTTCTCATGCCCTTCTGTAAACCCACCAGAGTCAAGGGCGCTCTGCCAATTCTAATAACCTCCCACACGTTTCATATTATCTCAACCTTAAAAAGCAGCGTGCTCTGTAGGCGTTAATTAGACACCGTTATTTTTACAGTGCTCCATTAAACATATCAGTAAAGTTCCATGTGCCCTGCGACTGTTTCATCTCGGTCACATACAGTATCGATGCATTAGTATTTCAGAAACGGCAAGTATGTTAAAAATAAGCCTGAAAATTTTCAACTGCTCTGCCAAATTTATGTTCATATGAACAAGGAAGAACAGATCTGTGGGAGTAAATTAAAGGATGTGGGTTACTTTTATAGCTCTTATTTATTTTATCTTTATATCTTTATATCCTTATATAAGCGGTAATAATGGTGAAATATAAAGAGGTTTAATAATGGTAATAAAATAATAAATAAGAGAGAATGCAATTTTTACAAATGTAGGTGGGATTTTGGAACTACAGTAAACACGGAATCTATTTTAGAACAAAGTTAGCAGTGATTAGAATTTTGCGGTGTTACAACCGCACAGTTGCTGTTTCACATAATAGACTATGTAACACAATTATAGAACTTTTAGAATTCAGGTCAAATTGAGGATTATCTTGCTTATTGTCTTGACGATGCCTTGAGGTTTGCTGTTTATATATCATCGCTGTCCAAAGAAAAACTAATATCTCCAAAATGGCAAGTTTACATTAACGCAAGTCAATTCTAGATTTAATACCAAGCCATTTTTAATTCCAACACGTTTCTGTCTGTCCAGTCGTCATGAAATCGTGAATACACCCAGTCTAAAGGACGACTGTCTTGCTGAAATGATGCAGAAAGCAAAAAGCCTCTGAAAAATTGGAGATGCATGTTTTAACTCTGTAAATGTAGCAATGCAGATCTTGCTCTATCTGGACTCACCTGTTCTGGTTCTGGTAGCAGCATTCACAGCATTCAGAGAGAGAGAGGGAGATGGAGAGAGAGAGAGACAGAGCATCACTTATGGCTGCTTTAGAATCTTTTATTAGTGCATTAGTTATTCCTATTTTATAATCAACAGCAAAAGCAAATTAACGTTGCCCAAGTTATTAAACTAACCGCAGTTATTTTGAGTTTTTACATTTGGTTGCTGTCGGAACAGAGCCTCATAGCCTCATTTATCAAGAGGCTTAAAGAACTTTTAAATTGGAAGTCAATGTAATTCTCCCCTCCCCCCAAGTAAATGTGTACGGTTTCTGTCAGTCCACCATGAAATATTCAAGACGCTGTTAATATAGTAACTGATAGAAGTGTAAAATAACAGCTCTGTTTGACAGCAATGATTTCCGTTAAGTCATCTGGGTTCTTCATGTTCAGTTTAGGTGTGATGTGCTGTGAGATGCTCAGCAACATTACACTGCTTCATGCACCACTAAGAGCTGGAACTTGCACAACTCAGTGACTACAGTTGTTTTGGTCAAGGGAGAGAGAACCTTCTGCAGGGAGACCTGAATATTTAACGGAGAGGTCAGGAAACAAAGAGAATCTGTATCCAGTGTGCTCATCATGATAAACAGACTAACCGCATACAGTTTCACTTAAACTCCGGCCACAGTAAAACTTGAGGTCATTTATGTGTTTAAGCATCAGCCCCTGCGTGATGAGTGGGCATGACAGCAGAAACAGACTTCCACTTTCTGCACGGTGATGGAGCAAAATAAAGGAACAGAAATAGTCTTACCGTCTTCTTTAGGTTGTCCTTTTCTAAAGAAAGGGGATATATTTAGAAATGCAGGGTTACTGCAATGCAACACTGCTTCAGCATTAAGACACACAGAAGAGAGAAGCTTTTAAAAATGTCAGAACGGACGTTCATGTAACACATTCATTTCAATAAGGAACTCAGCCACTCACACTGCTGACTGGTCTACTGACTCGTAAAGGGTAAGTCTCACTCCCTACACATTTTTAAAAGACTGAGTTAAGCGGTGACATACCTCCGTCCGCGGCAGGAGAAATTTCCCATAATCCGAGTCCTTTTAGATGTGAAAGTGAGGTCTGATGTATGAGAATTATAGAACCAGGCTGCGGTGGAAGACGAACCAGCGGAACAGTCAGCTCACCACCTTTCACAACCAGATATCAGAGAGAGTGAGGGAGAGAGAGAGAGAGAGAGAGAGAAAGAGGTCAATCAACAGTGTTTCATTCTGTTTCCTGTGCTCTGTGGTTTGCATGTGCTCTTCAACGCATGTCTCACTAAACAGCATGCAGAAGAGACTATCTTACTGAGACACATGCTTGTTATGTATGAGTAGACCTATATTATATATATATAGTTATATAGAAAATAATAATAATAATAATAATAATAATAATATGAATAATACAATAATAGATCCTACATTTCCATCACTACCCGCATCCAACTGCAACTTTCTTAGATTTTATTTTAAAAAATGAACAAAAAGGAAAAAACTGAGGAGAGAAATGAAAAAGAACAGGAACATATATATATAGTATTTATTAATTTTATCTCATTTTGATATATACAAAAATATGGGGACACCCCTTTTAATTATTGAGTCCAGGTTCAGCTCCACCCATTGAGTATACTATAAGGCAAACATATATACAGTCTTCGTAGTCAAATAATGGCACTAGAGTGGGTCATAATGGAAATGCTCAGTGACTTTTTCAGCATGGCCTTTTCATAGGATGCCACTTTTGCCACAAGTCTGTATGTGATATTTCTGTACGGCTAAACCTGCCCTGGTCAACTGTAAGTGTTAGCATTGTGATACAAAAGTAACTAAAAGCAACAAGACGTCTACCACAAAGTGGTAGACGATGCAGACTCAAAGAGCAGGGCTGCCATGCTGAGTAACTTAGCACATAAAAAACAACCATTTCCCACAGTGGTCCCACAGCGGTCCAAAGTGCATCAACACATCAACCGTGCATCAGGAGCTTCATGAAATGGGTTTGAGAGCAACAGTACAGCAGTTTGCCATGGAGGAACATCAGTGGCCTGTGCAGAACCCTCACCTCAGCTACACTGAACACCTGTGCAACTACCTGGGATACCATAGCAGCAAATTAGCAACCACTTGGGATGCTACAGTAATTATTATTGCAACAAAAGCAATTATTATTAGTCGTAATAGTGATGCTGGTAGGCGTAGTAGAAGTAATTTGGGAATTGTAGCAGTAATAGTGGTTGTTTGAAAGTAATAGGAGTAATAGCAGTGGTAGTGGTAGTGATGGTAGTGGTAGCAGTGGTAATGGTAGTTGTGGTAGAAGTTGTAGTAGTAAAAGTAGAATAAGTACTGTTAATAGAAGTAGTGGTAGTAGTAGCCATAATGGCAGTGGTAGTGTCAATGGTAGTAGTAATAGTAATAATAGTAGTAATGGTGTTAGTAGTGGTAGTGATAGTAGTGGTAGTGTTAGTAGTGGTAATGATAGTAGTAATAGTAGTGGTAGTATTAGTAGTGGTAGTGATAGTAGTAATAGTAGTGTTAGTGTTAGTAGTAGTCATAATAGTAGTAGTGGAAGTGATAGTAATAGTAGTAGTAACAGTAATAATGGTAGTGGTAGCAGTAGTAGTAATAGTATTAGGGTTAGCGTTAGTAGTAGTAGCAATGGTAGAAATGGTAGTGTTAGTGTTAGTAGCTGTAGTTGTGGTGTTAGAAGTAGTAGTAATAGTAGTAGTGGTAGTAGTAATAGTAGTAGTGGTAGTGTTAGTAGTAGTAGCAGTAGTAGTAAGAGTAGTGGCAATAGTAGTATTGGTAGTGGTGGTGTTAGTATTAGCAATAACAGCTGTAGTGGTAATAGCAGTATTGGTAGTGTTGGTGTTAGTAGTAGCAGTGATAGTAGTAGTAGCAGTAGTAGTAATAGTAGTGGTAATAGTAGTATTGGTAGTGGTGTTGTTAGTATTAGCAGTAACAGCTGTAGTTGTAGTAGCAGTATTGGTAGTGTTGGTGTTAGTAGTAGCAGTAGTAGTAATAGTAGTGGTAATAGTAGTATTGGTAGTGGTGGTGTTAGTATTAGCAGTAACAGCTGTAGTGGTAATAGTAGTATTGGTAGTTTTGGTGTTAGTAGTAGCAGTAGTAGTAATAGTAGTGGTAATAGTAGTATTGGTAGTGGTGGTGTTAGTATTAGCAGTAACAGCTGTAGTGGTAATAGTAGTGTTGGTAGTTTTGGTGTTAGTAGTAGCAGTAGTAGTAATAGTAGTGGTAATAGTAGTATTGGTAGTGGTGGTGTTAGTATTAGCAGTAACAGCTGTAGTGGTAATAGTAGTATTGGTAGTTTTGGTGTTAGTAGTAGCAGTAGTAGTAATAGTAGTGGTAATAGTAGTATTGGTAGTGGTGGTGTTAGTATTAGCAGTAACAGCTGTAGTGGTAATAGTAGTGTTGGTAGTTTTGGTGTTAGTAGTAGCAGTAGTAGTAATAGTAGTGGTAATAGTAGTATTGGTAGTGGTGGTGTTAGTATTAGCAGTAACAGCTGTAGTGGTAATAGTAGTATTGGTAGTTTTGGTGTTAGTAGTAGCAGTAGTAGTAATAGTAGTGGTAATAGTAGTATTGGTAGTGGTGGTGTTAGTATTAGCAGTAACACAGCTGTAGTGGTAATAGTAGTGTTGGTAGTTTTGGTGTTAGTAGTAGCAGTAGTAGTAATAGTAGTGGTAATAGTAGTATTGGTAGTGGTGGTGTTAGTATTAGCAGTAACAGCTGTAGTGGTAATAGTAGTATTGGTAGTTTTGGTGTTAGTAGTAGCAGTAGTAGTAATAGTAGTGGTAATAGTAGTATTGGTAGTGGTGGTGTTAGTATTAGCAGTAACAGCTGTAGTGGTAATAGTAGTGTTGGTAGTTTTGGTGTTAGTAGTAGCAGTAGTAGTAATAGTAGTGGTAATAGTAGTATTGGTAGTGGTGGTGTTAGTATTAGCAGTAACAGCTGTAGTGGTAATAGTAGTATTGGTAGTTTTGGTGTTAGTAGTAGCAGTAACAGCTGTAGTGGTAATACACTCACGCTGAACAACATGCTTCACTGTTTTCCAATGTGTTAAGTGTTAATATGCCTTCCTATGCTGCAAGCCCTACTAACTAAAGCCTAACCTGATCTGATTAGACCACCTGTGGGGTATATACTCAGTCATTACCTTGCGTCACAATATCAGTCTCACCACCCAACCACACACTCCAAACGAGCAGTCTACTTTTAGCCCTAAAGCTGCTAGGCTAACTGAAGGAGACTGTCACTGACATTTACCCAGTTCATCTGCGCATGGCCAATTTTCGTACCATATTTCCTTATTCGGGCTGACATCAGGGAGGAAGGTGGATTATCTAGATGTTATACAGCATCATTCTACACAAAAGGCCTATTATACCTCTCCATGGATGCTGTGCTGGGAAGGGGAAGTGGAACCCATGTGCGTTCAGAGGCATAATGGAACGTTTGCCCTGTGCACCCAACATGTTTTCATATTTCCTATGTTTCCTTATTGTTTTGTACGCTCTCCGAGAGAAGGTGAAACACAGACTACATTGAGCAGCAACACTTCCTTCTTCGATTTGGTTGACTAAACTAGTCAAAGTGCACAACTTGGCCATGCTGATAAAGGCTGGTTCATTACAAACCAGGAAGTTCCATTTCTCTGTCTTAGAAAGCATAGAAACTGAATATGATAAGGCAGATGTTTAAATGGCATTTCTCCCCAAGTAGAAGATAATATGACATGGCTTATATGATGGAAATAACCACAAAGGCATTCCGGTTCCATACATCATTATGGGCAGTCGTGGGCTGGAGGTTAGGGAACCAGCCTTGTGACCGGAGGGTTGCCAGTTAGATTTCCTGAACTGACAGTAACGACTGAGGTGCCCTCGAGCGAGGTACCTAACCCCCAACTGCTCCCCGGGCGCCGTGGATAGGGCTGCCCACCGCTCCGGGTAAGTGTGCTCACTGCCCCCTAGTGTGTGTTAACTAGTGAGTGTGTGTGGGTGTTTCACTTCACGGATGGGTTACATGTGGAAGACTCTGTGTGAAAAATCACAATTGCCACAAAATGGCTCGGAAACTCTCTACTCAGAATGACTGGCCTCACCGATTTACATCAAACCAGTTAGATGAAGTATGCAGACTTGCCATATTCTCATATTATACACAGATCAGCCATAACACTAACCACCTCCATGCTTCTACTCATTATCCACTTTATCAGCTCCACTTACCATTTAGGAGCACTCTGTAGTTCTACAGTTACAGACTGTAGCAGCTGCTATGTGGGCAGTGTTAGTGCGTGTGGTGCTAGTGTAAGTGGATGAGACACAGTAGTGCTGCTGGAGTGGTTAAACACTGTGTCCACTCACTGTCCACTCTATTAGACACTCCTATCTTGCTGGTCCACCTTGTAGATGTACAGTCAGAGACGATAGCTCATCTGCTGGTGCTCAGTGCAGTGTTGGTCATCCTCTAGTCCTTCGTCAGTGCTTATATGACGCTGCCCACAGAACGATGGCCACAGGAAGCTTGATGAATAATGGACGATAATCAATCCAGCACACCTAGGTGTTTAAACACTCCAGCACTGCTGTGTCTGACCCACTCACACCAGCAACACATAACACACAAACACCACACCAGTGCTGAGAATGACCCACCACCCACATAATATCTTGTCTGTGGTGGTCCTGTGGGGGACCTGACCACTAAAGAACAGGTTAATAAGGTATACAGAGAAATATGGTCAGTGGGGCTGAAAGTGAACACCGAGTGTGAAAACACAACCAAGTTAAAACCGGATGTTTAAATGTAAGCCCTGAAAGAGTTTAAAGTGATGGCACAACAGGATTACAGGTCATTTAGATTCATTGTAAAATAATCCAAGATTAAAACGATGGTTTAAATAATCAAGATTATTTTTAAACTTGACTTTAAATTGGGTGCAGCCTGAGCAGATAAACCCTAATCTAATCCAACAGTAACAGTGCTTGTTCAGTTCGCTGTGGAGATGGCGTGTCTTTACACACATGCTAGGAAATTACCAGTTTGCACATTTGAGCAGTTTTGAAGAGGTGATAATGCAGGTGTGAGTTTGACTAAAGTGTGTTGAATAGGGTGAAAGGGGGACAATGATAGTAAAGGGCCACAGTAACTCTAGACAAAGTGCTCCTATATGGTAGCTGGAGCTGATAGCATGGACAATGCTATAATTTTATTCTATTTGGGGGTCCCATTTTGGCTTGCTAATCCAACATTGGCTGGCTGCCTATCTGCCGTAGCGGTGCTAATGTTTCACACCTTGCAGATAAATATTATGTACTGCTGATGCTGAAGTGAGCTGTTAGGGCACTTGCTTCACTAAGCACTCCTGCCCACTGATGCAGTCACTGTCTGGTTTAGCTTGCAATGACAACACAATATAACTTGGACGGGAGATTTAATGGGAAATATGATCAATAATACAATCTGTATATTAAACAGTGTATGTGCTATACCAGCAGAAATCAGGAATATTGATAAGGAGTTTTCCTTAATGCAAAAGTAGGCAGTTAGGGCGCCCATGGGCTAAGGGCCCCACGGAAATGTTGTTGACAGAAATGTTGGTGTTGATAAATCTTGCCCTATATATATATATATATATATATATATGGAATAGTATTTAGAAATAGTTGCTATAGTTGCTAATCATTATAAGCCATTTCAGTGCCATTGGTCACCGGTGACTAAATAAAGAGGCTGAATTCACTAATAAGAATGAACGTCTGGATACTTTTGGATGCACTGGACGTAACTGACAAAACGTGCTGCAATATTCACCGTGATGAGAGCACACTCGCTCATTCATACCCAGTGTTTACAAGCCTATTTTACAGCTGGCGTCATATGTGCCACTGCCACTCTTTTCCCACATTTGCATGTGCAGCCTGGCGTAATTCAACAATGGAACTGGTCCGACGGTGAATTTTCCCTGGTAAGACGATGATGTAAACTGAATGAATTCTTTCCTGTAATGTTTTCAAACGTTTGGAAACACATTGACCAACAAATGACGTAGAAGTACGCTCTCAGTTGATTAACCGGGCCTTTTCTATTTGTTTGTATTGAGCAACTTCACAGACATTCCAGATGCCGTTGAAGAGGAAGATGATTTATATTCTATCTATCTATCTATCGTTTGATTGAGAAGGTTTTGCTGTTGTTTTACAGTACATAGTTCTAAGTTCTTTTCATTCCATGCTGTTATGTGCCGCAATTATTTGCCAGCTGCTTATGTGTTGTCTAATTGTAAATGCATTTTTACCCAGCAGTACTTCACCTTCATTTCTTAGAACCTGTAGCTCTGATATCATTGGCCATCTTTGAGATCATATGTCTATTATGTTAGCTGGCAGAAGACAGGCCCCACCCAGGTCATCAGAGCTCTTCACTTCCTCCAACAGACATTCTATGTCACCTACCTTCTCTGCCACAAGCATCTGACCAGTAACGTCCTACGGGATCATCGCTTTAACATTGCAGACTACTAAACTGCAGACTGCATATTTTGCACACACACTGGGGATTCAATGTACCACTTCTATAAAATGACCAGTATTATTGTTACTATTATACCACATTATGTACACTATGTGTATGATACATGTATACTTTATTAAATACCTGAGTATATTGGCTGCTGTTACACAGTACGGTCATTTGCATTGAGACTTACCCCTATGCCTTTCAAACTTTCATTAGATACAGATGTGCACAGACTTTATTGTTTAAGGGATTCCTATCGCACATTTCTTGAGTTTTCTTGAGCTCTGATATCCTTGGCCATCTTTGAGGTCATATGTCTATTATGGTATTCAGCCAGACCTTCACTGAGGGTGCTTAAGTCTTTAGTCAAAACTAACGTGGTCACGTCTAGTCAGGTGGTCTTTATTGTCATTCCCCTGTATAACCATATAATAATATACACTAGAACAAAGTTTCAGGCTTTAGGCCCAGTGGTGCAACAAACACCAGCAGTACATTACACAGGACTGCATACGGTGCGTGTTATTATTGTCTGTTTGAACCCAAGGCATTCATTTTTCTATATAATTTAATATAGAAAATCTTGATGTCTAGTGTGGAGGATAGCATTTGTGGTGTATATAGCAAATTGTAAGCTTTAAATTTTTAAATTAACACTGAATTTAACATTCAACTTTACCTTTAGCTGTTTTTTATCTTTACCACACATGAGAGTTTTAGACCACCGGCAGAACCTTGGGTTAACCACTCCCTACGTTTTAGAGCGGAAAGTGAGACTGTATCCCTGTTCCTCATGGCCACATGATGAGCACTTAGATCCCATTGTTCTGCAGCAAATCTGCTCCAAAGTCTGAAAATCAGTGTATAACTGTCACTACCATAGCACATATGACAGAGTGTTGTTCAAACGAGCTAAAAAAGACACAACCAAACAGGGGATGTTCAGTTGTGTTGAGTGTTAACTCTTTTGATAGTGACAGAATGAACTGATCAGTGGTTTGTGTAGACTGAACAGAGAATCGGGTCACTCAGAGTAAATGTCTTTTGTAAATGTCTCCAACTCAGTTAAAAACCCAAAATATATTTTAACTCTGTACCATTTCAATACAATCACCCATACAGAGTGCACTCTGCATATGTAGATGGAGGGGGAGGGGGTCCCACAACAGCATATAAAGAAATGTGCAGGTGTGCCGTGGTGGTGAAGGGTTGTGTGATCAGTCTAGCGTAGTTCTTGGAGTATGATGAATAGCTCTTACCTAGAAGGCCTGTAGAACAGCATCAATAATAATAATAATAATAATAATAATAATAATAATAATAAGTTGTGTACTAATCATCATCACAGGGAGCTAGCACAACCATGTTGTAGCATGGTTAACACTGACTTCTATAAACGTAGCCCCCCATGTGAGCACACCCACATACACATATAGACAAATTAATACAAAACAGACTAAGAATAGACTGGAAATGGGTTTCAGGCAACCACGTCCACATGGCTGCATGTTTATCTTTAGAGAACATGGGCTCTGATATAAATTAGAATTAACGTTAGCTCTCAGCAGTTATTGCTCAAACAGGAAGCTGAACATTTCCTCTGAGAGGTGTGAGGTTAAAAGAAAAAAAATGCAGTTATAACGTTTTTTTACACAGGGCGCAATGGAAGCACTATGTGGTGCAGTACGTTCATTTGTATACTGCAAATAGCTGCGAAGCCAGACCATCAGAACGGTATACAGAGTTTAGTAAAGGGGAATTTCACTCATTTTCAGTTTTCATTTTTTGGCATAATTCAGCGGTTATGCATAGTCCAGAGTGCTCTGCAGTGCCTACAACGTGGTTTGTAATACCAACAACAGCCTCAACACAACCTCTTCACACTTTCCCCATCTGGCAGACGACAGGCCCCCCCAGGCCATCAGAGCTACTCACTTCCTCCAACAGACATTCTACGTCACCTACCTTCTCTGCCACAAGCATCTGACCAGTAATGTCCTACGAGATGATCACTTTAACACTGCAGACTGCTAAATTACACAGACTGCTTATTTTGCACACACACACTGGGGATTCAATGTATCACTTCTATAAAATGACCAGTATTATTGTTGCTATTATACCACATTATGTACACTATGTGTATGATACATGTATACTTTATTAAATACATGAGTATATTGGCTGCTGTTACACAGTACAGTCATTTGAGACTTACCCCTATGCCTATCAAACTTTCATTAGATATAGATGTGCACAGACTTTATTGTTAAAGGGATTCCATTTATATATATATATATATATATATATATATATATATATATATATATATATATATATATATATATATATATATATATATATATATATATATATATACTGTAGATAGATAGATAGATAGATAGATAGATAGATAGATAGATACGTATTGTTAGTACTTGTAGTTCGGGAGCTAGTGCAGGGTAAGAATTTCATTGTACAGTGCAGCAGCTTGGTTCTCTTGGTGTGCATATGACAATAAGCTCTTGAATCTTAAATCTTGAATGCTGTTATTTTATAATACAGTTATGTATAAAACGTCCTGTGAGGTACATGTTTTTATGTGTAACGTTGATAATGGTAAAATACGGGTAAATCTCTATACAGCACTATGTCCACCTTGCCAATACCAGTTTAGAATAAAGCTGCCTTTATAATGATTTTATAATCTTTACAAAAATAGGCTGTTATTGGTTATTGGTTAGGTCATAAACACTTTGCTAAGTATTAATAAAAAGTTAACACATTAATAAATGTTTGGTACCATTTTAGAATAAGGCTACCTTTATAAAGAGCTTATGAATGGTTTAAAAAGTGTTTACTAATGTAATTAATTAGGTGATAAACACCTTAAATCGTTAATAAGCAGTGATAACACATTAATAACACAGGTGACAGTGACCTGTTAGTCTAAAAGTGAACACATACTCTTATGCCGGTAGTCTGCATAAACCTGGTGAGGTTCAGTATATATTCATATACAGTGTATAGAGGATCTCATTAGTGCCCATGGTATTAACGTTATAACGTTATAACTGCTTATTAGTACTTTGTAAATTGTTTATGACAACTATTACAACTAATAATAATCTATATAAACCATTTATAAACTCTTTATAAAGGTAGCCTTATTCTAAAGTGGTACCACCTTGCCAATCATGGCAGAACTCAGACTGCAGAATCCTCACACTAATGGGGGCGGCAGCAACAACAGTGGTGTTCTGTTAAGCGGCTGATGTGCACTGGAACCCTGTTGCTCAACTTTGACCAACCACACTGTCAGCATCTGCTTGAAAATTTGCCTGAGGGCCGTGGTCAGCACTGTCAGGCTGCCATGCAACACTTCCATGAGGTCTTAATGGCTGAATGCTGTCCATGCTTCCCTGCTGCTAACTCTTTTGTCATCCTCCAGCTGGCCTTTACTGTAAACCCTACCACTCTGCTTCTTCCTCTGCATTCCTCCGCTGGCTTCACTCTTCCACAGTTCTCACCTGGCCTTGTTCTTCCCTGCCATCCACTGCCAGTAAGTTGTGGGGGAGCAATGCCGCTCCAAGCCACTGTGGGACAGAACTACACCTCTGGTACCAGTGTGATGTTGGTGTAGAATAGAAGTGCAGGAATCATGTTTTCCATTGGACAGCGACATTATTAATCCATATCAAGCCATTTAATGTAGTAACTTTCTGTGAGGGAGCTTTCAGAGGCAATAAACTTATGTGTAATGTAAAAGTATGTCTGGTTTCTATCACCACAACAACGTTCATCTTACATTTGAGAATTAAACAGTGAAAAGTCCTGCTAATTTCACTCACATGCCTTTGGCTTTTAGATTAATGCAGCATGTTAGTCCTTTAACATCCTCACCAAGAAAAAAAAAAACAGAATTTTTAGTTTTCTTTGTTTGGAGGAATAATAATAAGGCAGAATTTCAATTTTAAATATGTTAAATTAGCATAGACACCTTAAAAAAAATTGGACCGTTTGGTAGCCATGTTTTATCTTCATTTAGGTGTCTAAAGTTACATGATTCTGTTCATCAGAACCATCAGAAAATCCCTCCTAAACCAGTGTCACGTGTGTGAAGTGATTAACTTGTTGGCTGCTTCCTCTAAATTCATGAGAACAGTAAAGGTGTATGTATTAAAAGACTCAGTGACCTCTAGTGGATGTAGCTTAGTGTTCCTAGAGATTGCACAATCAGAGATCAACACCTACTTCATTAGGTTATATCGTGACGCAAAATATGCTCTACCAAAAAGCTGATAAAGGATTAGAGAATTTTGTATTTATAAGTTAATTTTAGATTACTTTTTGTATGAGACTGTTCATTTTAAGGGGGGGGGAGGGAGTGTAGTAGTTTGGTATGTGTGTGAGCAGAGATCTGAGTCAGAATTAGAAAAGTCAGACGTGAGCTGGGTAGAAAAACTCGAATAATGCCTGGTGCAGCTTGGCCACGATATCCTCTGTAAATCACATATAATTTAATGTTTATTTAATATATAGAAAATTTCCTGTTTGGTTGGCCATTAAATATATAAATATTGTACACACACACACACACACACACACACACACACACACACACATCTCTATCTATTTATGAGTCTGTCTATATATATGTACATTGTTAGTACATGTTAGTGTTTGACCAGACTGAGCAGTTCTGTTACACTACTGGAAACATGTCTCCCAAACTCCAGATCAGATATTGTATTAGATCTGTTTATTTAGAAAATCACTAATGACCTCTAGTGGCCTGTTTTTAGAACCGTGCCCCAGCCACGGCTCGCCAGTCTCTCTGTAGGTCACTTGAGGTCATCTTACGGTGTTTAAGTGGCATTAAAATGAGGTGGCGCTCATCACGGTCAGTAGAGAGTGGGTTTGACCCTCTGCCAGTCTGTAGTTGTGTTGTCCTGTGTGTTGGCTGCCTGACCTTGTTCTTTCCTCACTGAGAACCTGCTGTACGTGTGGAGATGCTGATTTACAGTTTTTCTCAGTCGGTTTGGTTCATTTCTCAGATCAGAATTGAAATTCTCAAAACTGTTCATTCAATCTCCACATCTCCCTGTCACTTGAGCACATCATACTAGCATTTCTCATTGTGTTTCACATTTTGCAAATGCTTTTGTACATTCATGCAAACAGTCGTGTACTGCTGTTTTTTGCATTATCGATTTCTTATGTCATGTTTAGCTAAATGTCTTCTACTGATTGTCTGCTGAATTGTCTTACCCTCCAAAACACGTAGGCTTCAGGTCATTGCCTAGGTCATTACATGCAAAAGTGCTGAACATGTTGGCAAGAACGTCAGAGGTGCCATATGTCAGAGGTGCATCTCATGAACCTTCAATTGACAACATATATAGACACAAAACATTGGATGGGGGTTTTCACATCTCAACAAGAGGAGGCTATATGTGCCATAAGGCTGAGGAAGTTCCAGCAGGCCATTATACATCTGTAAGCACCTTCACCATTGATCAGGTTCTGAAACGACACCAGATGAGCATGAAACAGCTGTACAAATTTCCATTTCAAAGAAATGGTGACAGAGCTAGGGTACCTGTGGGTATAGGTAATGTGTGACTCACTCCAGGTGGGTTTGAACCCAGACTTGCCACGTGCAACACAAATTGAGTGAACCACTTGGGAGGAACCCAAGTGCAGCGCAGAAAGGGAGCTGACAACTGAACTACATAACTGAAGAGCAACTAGGAGTGGGATTCGAACCCACGAACTATCGTGTGGTAACTGCGGGGCGTTACCGCTAAGCTACCGCAGATGAGGTGGATAAACAAAAACAGGTGGCAACTAAAAAGGCACGGCAAAAACATATATGGCAGCCAGGAGAACAAAGGATTGTGGGGAGCTGGAGAGCACGTGGCAACAAACAAATAAATCAAAACGAGTCTCCCCCAACCAAAAGACTAAGAGATCAGGGCAACAAAACAGGGATGTGCTTTTAACAAAGGAATCTCTTTTCTCTTTTACCATGAGAGACCAGGTTACCGGCTGAGTCAAAACAAAGACTGAGAGCAACGCAACTGACTCTTAAGTAGATCACAGGTGTAAATCAAATGGGGATGCTGCTTTTAACAAAGGAATCTCTTTATCTCTTGGCTTGATTCTTGTCCCGACCATGAGAGACCAGGTTACCGGCTGAGTCAAAACAAAGTCGTGGTTGAAACATCATTGGGTATAGGCCTACCATTGCCCATATGCCAGCCCAATGGGGAGGAAACATCACAGTGTGTGCTGCTATGTCTTTCCTGAATTTGGTCAACAAAACTGGTCTGGAGCACTGCTTTTGATTTCAGTCCAGCTTAAGTAGAGTGCCCCACAGGTGTATTTTGAATGTTTGGAATCTGTCTTAATGGGGCCTGCTCCTGCGTTGCCCCCTAGTGGCTGGTGCAGGACAATAGGTCCCAGAACACTGCCCTTACATAACACACACTAGACCCTTATAATTTGATCAATGTAAATATCTGCTTTTGAGGGGAAAACAAAGCATTCTGAGCGAGGTATGAGCTTTTGCAGATAATTTGTTGAGTTTTGCTGTTTGCACTAACTGTTTTTCACTTGTCCAATGAAATCATGATTGTGAGAAATGTACCAATATATTTAGCCACTAATGACCTCCAGAAGCTGCTCGCCAGTCTCTCTGTAGGTCACTTGAGGTCATCTTACAGTGGTTAAGGGACATTAGAATGAGGTGGCGCTCATCATGGTCAGTAGAGAAGGGACAGACAGACAGGCAGACAGATAGATAGACTGACTGATATACAGATAGATAGATAGATAGATACTGTAGATAGATAGATAGATAGATAGATATATACGTGTGTGAGTGTAATGCCTTTGTTTGCCCAGTTGGAGGCAGGCTGAGACAGATAAATCTGTAAGCTTCTTTTTTTTACACCACCAGTCTTCAACAATAGATCAAAGGCACAGAGGCGGAAACCGGCTACCCCACATTTTCACAGCAGCAGGAAGATTTCCTTCTCTTACACCTCCACGCTGATCATATACTGGTTTTCAGTAGTGGCAGAAACAGTGTCAGTGTCTGTGAGGAATCAGAGGAATGTGAAATATCGAATGGTGTGCCACTCAGAGATGAAGATTTATGAACACATGACCATCATCTTCACGTTTTTACTGATGATCAGAGGTAAGCACAGGGCTACTTTATATGATACAAAATAACTTAAGTGCTTGTCAACTGAAGATATGTCAGCTGTATCTGTGACTGCGTTTGTCCATATATGCTCTTTTTTATTCTTCCCTGAACTGCTTAAGGTGCTCACATTTTTCGTTGATTTTCACTTTCATGCATATTTTTCTTTTAAAGTATTTCCCTTTTGTACAAGTTCAGACTACTCTTAATCGTCCAATACAGTCCATAATTATTGGCACTCTTGGTAAAGATGGGGAAAAAGCTTATAAAATATTGTTGTGGTTTTTGAGCTAACACTTTAGTCTAACACTGAAAATATCAGAAACGTAGCCTGTAATTAATGTAAATAATTAGTGTAAGTTTAAGAAAATAAATAGCCCCAAAAGATGGACGGATGGATATGCCAGTAGCTTTCCTTTGTAGCCAATGAACCATCCCGTGTGGATTTAGATTTATGTTTTGGATCAATATCCTGATTTTGGTAGCGGCTGATCCCAAAACACTGCAGATCCTCCACATCACCTAGCTGCGGCAAGGAGTTCTTGTGAAAGCAGTACTTTGACCTAACTTGAATGTTTGTTGCTCATCTTTGTGGCTCATCTAACCATAAAATCTGATTCCAGTCAAAGTTCTCATAGCATCTAGCAAAGTTCAGATAGTTATACACTGCCTGGCCAAAAAAGGTCACCGTCTGGATTTAAATAAGAGAGTAGGTAAGAGCCTCCCACTGGATAATTACTGTATGGGTGATTATGTTTCAGCTGGCAACAAGTTATTTAACCCTAACTGATGCAGTGAGGAGCTTCTGATTTGTTAGACAACCATGTGGAAAGACACATCCTGTGGTCATGGAAGAGATGTTCATCTGTTTCAGAAGCAGAGAGCAGAGAAAACATCTAAGGAGATACTGAAACTATTAAATCAGGTTAAGAACTGTCCAACGCATTATTAAACAGGAAGGAATGAGGTCCGGAAAAAATCTTGAATCACTTAAAAGTAGGGTAGAAAAACAGCAGTAGAGCTCAGGGAAATGTTTAACAGTGAGAGTAAGAGCATCTCCACATGCGCACTGCGAAGGGAACTTGAGGGGTTGGGACTAAACAGCTGTGTAGCTTTAAGAAAACCACTTGTCAGTGAGGCTAACCAGCAAATACGGCTTCAATTCCAAGGCAGTAAAAAGATTTGACACTGGAGCAATGACAGAAGGTCATGTGGCCTGATGAGTCCAGATTTACCCTGTTCCAGAGTGGTTCTGGGAGCATGAGACATCATTTTCACACATGGATTGGCCACCACAGAGTCCAGACCTGAACCCCACTGAGAATCTTTGGCATGTGCTGGAGAAGACTTTGCACAGTGGTCCAGATCTCCCATCATCAACACAAGCTCTTGGGGAAAAATGAATGCAGCTCTGGACAGATATAAATGACATTGCAGCAGCTTGTGCAAACAATGCCACAGCGAATGTGTGCCATGATCAAAGCTAAAGGCGGTCCAACAAGATATTAGAGCGTGTGACCTCATTTTTGGCCAGGCTGTGAATTTGTCGTTAGGTGAAAGAACCCGGTCTTTGGGCCCACCCTTTGAGCAGTTTGCTGGAATGATAGTTGCATCCTAACTGCAGTTTTGGGGACTCGGTGACCCCAAAGTGCTGCCATTTCTTGTGAATCTCCAAACATGAATTTGCCCCAAATAGAACTTTCTCACTGTGTTCTGGGGTAAATACACCTGTGTCCTCTTCCAGGGAGGTTCACTACACCATCTTCCCCAGGTTGATAAACAACAATGGTAATTTATCACCTCCTATTTCTACCCCAGTGCAGCAGGTGATCATGGATAAGCATTCAATAAGTGTCAATAACAGTGCCACACGTCATTGTTTTTGTTTCTTGAGCTAAATTTGCTTCATCTAAAGTTTCAGTGTGAGATTGCGATTAATTATACACAGGCATTTTAATTATGGATGGAAACATGCCAGTAATTATGCAGCCGACAGTATATGACTGGTGACAAGACTGGATAAAAGAACACATGAGGATAAGGCATTAGATAATAAAGAGAGAGATTAGCTTATTAGAGCAGTATATTAAAACTGTAGCGCTTGTACTAGAGCAGAAGTGGCTACAGATTGTGGTTGATCTATTATTGTTTCCAATATAAAGACCACAGAGTTTAGAGAATAATCACTTCCGCAAACGTGTTGTTTAACTGATTCAAGTAGAGTACAGATAACAGTTTATCAGAATCCCTTTATGAGCTCCACCAACATTATTGGTGTACATCACAGACTGTGGTCCTATAGGTATTTCCATATCAGTCCTTCTCTAGTCCATTCATCACTGGGCAGGAACATTACTTGACTGAAGGTATGGATACTTCTGGTCGGATATTTCTCCGTACGAAGGGGAAGTTGTTCAGTCAGTGATGATGCTGTTACTAATAGTGCTGTAACAAGCTTATGCAACAAGATGAAAACATTTGTTTTCGAAAGGCCTTTAGTCTTTAAGGACTCTGGCAACTCTGCATTTTCGTTAGCTAACCCTTAGCATGCAAAGGACTAGATTCACGCTGGACCTGGTGTTATGCACCAGATAATTTGTTCCCGTATAGGCTCACATGCTGCAGTTTTGGTCTTCCTCTGTCACCAGATCTGTCACACATTCATAAACACATTACTCACAATATTCAAATTGTATCTCAGCTCTGCTTCCGAGAATCTGACTCTCTGGTGAGTAATGAGCACCACATCAGAGCCACCTATAAAATCGTGCCTGGGTTAACCAGTTAGCCTACAAACCAGCTGAGACGTAACATCAGTTTGAGTAATCCTAATACAGACAACTGTGTTTAACATGACTTGGACTTCAGATATGGGCTGTGTGCTCTGGTAAGAAAGCTTCATCTTGATCTTCATCTGCTTCCGCAGTAGATATTAACGCAGCACTTTAAACTTGACTGACAGTGTAATACGAGTTTGCTTTTTGGAAATGTGGAGGAAGTGCAAAGTGCAAAGTACAGTGTTGGCTTTTGAAGTGTAGCAGAGTAAAAATCATACGTTTCATAAAAAAGTTGTACAAATCTTATGTAAATGTTCGTCGTTACTGTCCATTTCTGTTGCTGGCCAGATATTATTCGGGTGGTGGACGATTTTCAACAAAGCAGTCACCTTGAACTGGTAGTGCGAAGGTTCTTGATGAAAGTTTCCAAATGTACCATTTACTCTCCCATTAATACAGTCCACGTATAGTAACTAGAGACATATAGAACCCAGAGACGTTATAACAGAGGAGACATGAATGGCAAAGCTGTAAAGCTAAACATGGATTCCGTGGAAATCCCGTGGAAAGAGGAAAGAGCTAAGCATGCTGGTGAAGCAACTAACCCTTATGAAACGATAATATATGGCAATGTATTGGAAAATATAGTGCAATATATTAAATAATATAATGTCATATATGGGAAACAAGTGCATATATTTATATAGTGATAAATATATTACAATATATTGTATAATACATAAATATAATACATATAATATATATGTAATAGACATCATATATATTTCTCCATATGTGTTTGCATATATATATATATATATATATATATCATAATATATATAGTTTTATATATGTGAGAATATATACATATATTGCCACATGTATGTATGAAAATATTCTCACATATATAAAACTATATATATATATATATATATATATATATATATATATATATATATATATATATATATATATATATATGCAAACACATATGGAGAAATACATATGATGTCTATTACATATATACTACCATACATACAATATATGAAAAGTGGCAATCCGTATGTATTATACAATATATTGTAATACATTTATCACTATATAAATAAATGCATTGGTTTCCCATATATGACATTGTATTATTTAATATATTGCACTATATTTTCCAATACATTGCCATATATTATCGTTTCATAAGGGTAACACAGGAGTCAGCAGCTCAAATGTTAATAAGAGCCATTTTAAGAGCCAAATTAAAACCACATCTGGAGCTGCAACGTTTTATGGATGTGAAGCTTTAACACATGGGCTGTTAGCAGGTGCTAATGTCCTAGTACAGGCTTTAAGCTCTATACTTGCATTTTGTTTTGTTGGTGTCTCATCATGTATAACATAATGGTGATGAACGCTGGTTGGAGGGTCCCCCTGTGAATTTTTGCAGAGGGTCCCAACTGACTCTAGAATCTCACCTGATCAGGAAAGCCAGCTGGAGTGAACATAAACTAACGTGTCCATTAAGGTATGCATTCTCAATGTTGGATCCATCTCTTCTTTGCCATTTCGGTAGCTACTAGGTTTAAATTTAGTCTGTTGTCTGTCTCGCTTTGTGACCGGCAGTCTGTGCACGAGTCTTCAGGGGTAAAGGCCAGTGTATTAGCAGTTAGACGTTAATTCCAGCAGCTATGATCATTTTATGGACGATTAATTGTTAAAACTGTTAGAACTGTGTGTTAGAACACTCAGCAAAGCTATCTTTAATGGGAGAGTGTGATTGTTTCATTTTCCACCTAATAATCAAATGCTAGTGCTAGTGCTTTGCAAAGGTGGAGTAAATAAACCACATGCAACACCAGAGATGCATCTTGTTGACCACACTGCTAGAAGGAAAAGCCCCTTCATTGCTGATATGTCTGATTGTGGTGGTCATAACAACCTGCATGACGAATGCTACAAACTATAGATCATGGACCAACAGAAACTTAAACTTTTAAAAAAATCTGGATTCCTTCAACTTGCGTGAAAATTAAATGAAGTCTTTGCCCTCTCTTGTACAGTTGTTATTTTGGAGATACTTGGTTTTTCTTAGATACTTGTTTTACCGTGCTCCAAAATGAGTCGTCTTTACAGATTATCTTTTCAGATTACAGGTTATCCAGTCATACCCCCCACTTAATATGACCTATTATGATTTTTCTTTTAACATAAAATCACACTGAGATCATTTTGTGTCACATACAATTTGACTATATGGGCCCATTAAGGGAATACTGAATTCCTGGTACACGTTTGTTGGAATTCAGGCAGGAGGAAATATGTGGTCGGGTGATTCCCAACGACTGGGCACCGGTGTTTTGCTAGGTTAAGAGTGCTCCCCAACCTAAACAACCCAAAACAAAAACAGCTCTGTGGTCAGAAACTTGGTTCCTTTAACTTACATTATAATTAAAGTCACATTACAATTAGGTTTTTGACCTCTCCTGTACAGTTGCCATTCTGAGGATACTTCCTTGAATACTTGTTTTTCCATGCTCCAAAATGCGTTGCTTTCCCAAATGTGCAGGTTACCCAATAACATAATATGACACTATAAGAGAAGACTCATGGCCATCATGAGTCAGGAGCGCGGTCCCAATAACAATGACAAGGGTTTTAGATTTCAGATGAGGCCAGTCGTTCTCTGTAAAGAGTTTAGAGAGATTTTTTGCTATTTGTGTTTGTGCGTCTTCTGCTATTAACCCATCTGTGAAGTGAAACACACACCCACACACGCACCACTATACCCATACGCCCACACACACCCACCCTCTTACCCACACACCCAGACCCAACCCCACAAAAACCCACAAACAGAGGGGTAGGCAGCCCTATCAGCAGGGCCTGGGGATTAGTTGGGCTTTATGTGCCATGCTCATGGGTACTTTAGTCATTACTGTCAGCTCAGCGAATTAAAGCAACAAGCCTCCAGTCACAAAGCTGGTTCCCTAAACTCCAGTCCATGACTACCCGCATTTCATTAAACAACATGTGACCCAAAAACTGGGATCTGTCTAGGTATAATAGCCATGCATTACTTGAGCCAAATACTTTAAACTATCATTTTGTGGGCATTTAGTGTCATTGCGATTTTGACTACATGGACTCCTTAGGAATACTGAATATCTGGTACAGTGTGCTGGCATATGAGTAAGAGGAAAAATGTGGTCTGGAGATTCCCAAAGACTGGGCACTGGTCTTTGAGTTTTCTGTCACTGCTAGGTCCCCACACAATCATGAGCTGCACACCAGTGAGTTCTACCAACAAGCACAAGATGTGTATGACTACTTACATAATCAGAGTTCATTAACCCACCCTCTACTCTCTTCTGTCAGGTATGACAGTTACCCATGTTTCCTTGCTGGAGGGAGAGCCCTTTACCTTTCATCTTCCAGACCTTCTACATGGACCCAACATCGCCTTAGTCGAATGGAAACAAGAGAGAAACAGAAGCATCATGCTGGCCATTATAAACCTAGACAATAATAAAATTGATACATTTGCTCTGAGGAGCAGATTTAACTTTACAAAGAATGGATCGTTTCACATCACAGATGTCCAGCAGGAGGATGTGGGGAACTACACATACAAGATCATTTTTAAAAGTGGGAGAACTGAAACACACATGGTGACTTTGACTCTGACGTCAGGTGAGTTTTACAGTCTAATCACTTGCTTACTTTTCAAAAAAGTCAAAACCAATCTGGTCTGAAGTTAGATGAAGAGACACTGAAGCTCAGGCGGAGGCTATATCTGTGACTTCCCTAAACTTTTTTCAGTTCGTTTTATAACAGGGCTCTTCTCTATTCCATAGAAGGATCAAGTTAGGAAATGCAAGAGCCCACAGCTCCTGTACTGGACTAACCATTTTGGGCATGACTGATCAGTACATTAATAAATTAAGAGAAAGATCCTTCTGCCCTCCTCTTTTAAGCCAGTTGTCTAAAACATGAGGTCTTGGCACTATTATGGGGCAAAAACCTCATCCTGAAGCTCACGAAGTTTCACTTCTCTCTGAACTTTTAGATCTCCTATTGGATCCCTCTGTGATTGTATGTATCCTTCATGTCTGTGGGATATAACTATGATTAATCACATGAGGTTTTCTCCACCAGACAGCTTTACGAGGTTTAGGTGATCATGGGGTATCTACTGGGGATGCACTGAATGTTCTGCAGCTGAAATGGTTTGACTAAGTGCAGAGACAGTGCAATGAGGTTTGTAATGACATTGCTGCACTTTGCTAGTTCCTGGATGTAGACAGGAACCAGAGTGTTATTCAGTTTCAAGCATTCGAGTCAAACGGAACTCCAAATAACAGAACAGAGCCGCTACAGCCAGGCAGGCAGACAGCAGCTTCTCAGTGCACACTTTTTTTTTCTCTCACTCTTTTTTATCTCTCGGTAAAACACAAACACAGAAACATGAACCCCAATTTTACAACAAGGCGATACAATCCTAGCCGGTATGCTGGTTGGTTTGACGGCAATCGCCAGCAGAAGGGCAGGAGGATAGCTCATGCAAAATGTGTCTTGACAGATGGATCATATTGGAATGGTCCATTATCCACTGTCCA
Organism: Prochilodus magdalenae; assembly: GCA_024036415.1. Classification (NCBI taxonomy): domain Eukaryota; kingdom Metazoa; phylum Chordata; class Actinopteri; order Characiformes; family Prochilodontidae; genus Prochilodus; species Prochilodus magdalenae. The sequence continues at coordinate 188,345 of JAMWET010004065.1, read as the reverse complement.
AAAATGATCCACACTCCTGAATTCCTAACTAATAGAACAGCACACTTAACCACAAACACATAAACATAAACCCCAGTTTTACAACAACGCGATACAATCGCAGTCAGCCTGCTAGTTGGTTTGATGGCAGTTGAGTGGACCGCTCTCAGTAGCAAGATATGGGCCATATTCGTGCCAGATTAGGGCCACACCTCAGCCAAAAGTAGCCACCTTGCTGTATCTGTGCCAGAAGTGGACCAGATCTGTTTTGGGAGAGGTGGACTAAATGCATGTTGTAAATATGTGGGCCAATTTTGACTCACAGCAAATTGCCAGTGCCAACAGTGGGCCAGCAGTGCCATATTTGTGCCAGATGTGGCCCACATTTGTTTGCTTTCTGGGATTTAACCTACTTATTTTATGCAATGATGAAAAAGTAGCAAGATTAATCAAATGGTGTGATCAGTAAAAACTGTGTCCAGTATTCAGCCTTCAGCCAAATGTTTCATTATCTTCAATTTTGGCTCCAGACAAAAAAATTAATTTCGGTGCATTACTAGTATAAACCTGCTCTTCTTTCATCTTACAATCATGTGATTTTGTGATCGTATAAAGTCAGGTAAATAATTATTGGTAAAATTGGCAAAAAAGGGCATGAAAAAATTTTCTTTTGTGTGTTTAATTAGCTCAGAAATCTTAAGGTACATTTAGTGCATAAAAGCCAAAAGCCTTTAGAATGAAAAGTAATTAAAGAAAATAAAGTTCAAGAAAATGAACAAAATCCAAATTTGTGGCAATTATTCACACCCCTAGAAGTTTATTCTGAAAAAGATGGTACAGTATGTGACATAATCCAGAAAACAATGTTACTCCATATTGGTGTGATATTTTCAGTTTTCCAAATAGGAAAAGATTCTGGACTGCAGGCAGGTTAGTCCATCATCCGGACTGTCTGATTATGCAGCCATGCTGCAGTAACATCAGCACAATGTGGCTTGGTATTGTCATTTTCAAATAAGGGCAGGAGTCCAAGAAAAAGATGGCATCTACAAAGCAACATATGTTGCTCCAAAATGGGTTGGTTTCACAGAGGTGCAGGTTACACAGTAATACTCCTTTGATAAGTGTTTAATTTTATTAGACATAATATAATCCAAATAAAGGCTAGATTTCTCTCATTTTGGGCCAATTTATTAACCAGACATTTTTTTTCATGACCTATTTCAGCCATATTTACCAAAGGTGCCAATAGTTATAGATTGTAGGATAAAGCAATAAGGCTTTATAACTATAGTGGTGTCAGTGTAGGAGGCGTAGAAGGCTCTGACGCTTAGTTCCAGTGGAGGGTAATTCTGATAGATAGATAGATAGGTAGATAGATAGATAGATAGATACTTTATTGATCCCAGAGGGAAATTCGAGTAATGTTACAGCACACTAAGACATTTTAGACAAATAAACGCTTCCAATTATCTGGTAGCAGTTTGGGGGGCATAACTGTGCCCCTGTCCACAAAGCATGGTTTAAAGCTCCATTAAGAAAGGTGAGTTTGGTGTGGAGGGACTCCAGTGGCCTGCACAGTACCTTGAACTTAACCCCACTAAAGACCTTTGGCTGAAGTGAAACACTGAATCTGAGTCAGACTTTCTAATTCAATATCAGTGAATGACCTTACAAATGCACCTTCGTCTGGAGGGCATAAATCCCCACAAAAGCACTTTTAACGTATATCCCACTATCATAGAAGGAGTCCTGCACCGTCTCCATTTACATGTTTTTGTTTTCTTACAGAAACGTCACAGCAGGGTCCAGTTCATAACTCCACAAATACACCATTAGGTAATCAAGATAGAAAATACACTTACTATTGCTAGGTTGTATTTCCACACTTTGACCACTTCATGAGATCCCCTTCCTTTCAGACCACTGTGTAGGTGTACAGTTATGCTCTGTTGCTCATCTGGTGGTGTACAAATGTTACTCCAACATACATTACTGATCAGTTCCTCGAATTAACCAGATTTTGTTTGGGCGGTTGGTGAGCACTGCAGTGGTCCTGGTATGGTGCACAGAGCAAACAGTGACTAACATCAGTTCCACCGCTAAGTTGAAAGTGGTCTACTATAAAACAAAATTCAGCTGAGTGGTCAGAAACTGACTATTGTTGAAGGGCAGGAGGATAGCTCATGCAAACTGTGTCTTGGAAGATGGCCCATAGTGGGATGGTCAATTATCCACTGTCCAAAAATGATCTAACACATTAGGCCTTCTCTTCAGCTCCTGAAGTCCTAATTAATAGAACAACACACTTAACCACATATATACCGAGATGTCATGGAGTTCCTGATTGCTCATTTATCCTCTCTGGGTTTCTTAAATGTAGTTATTTTAATCCTTTTGTTTCCATTTAAAACTTAACCCTTAAACGACTTTACATTCAAATATGATTATATTCAATAAAAATGGGACAAAATTCACAAACCTGTATTTTGTTAGTTCCCAGTAATCATTAAGGCTTCTCTGAGGGCCGAGATGTCCACGGACTTTTAGCCCATCCGAAGGCAAAATATTAGATTTTACAGTCTGGTTACTGTAACAGTGAACTCTGCAGAACCAATCATCAACCTCTACTGATATTTATAAACACATGTGAGGGATATTCTAGTACTGTCTAATTTCGTGTTTTGTTCATGCGACTGTGGTGCAGGGAGAACACAAGATATTCTTGATACTGTAACCATCTTACATTCACATGTATGGCTTATAGCAGACACTCATAACCATGCTTAGTGTTCCGTCAGAGAATGGTTCCTAGCTAGTACAAGAAGGTTAGAGTCTGAACCTCGCCATGAGCTCACACACTGCCCAAACATCAGCCAGTGCTGATACCTAGAAAGAAGAATACAGAGTTAAATAGGGCAGATGTGCACTACTTAGCAACCCCAACCCAGAGTTCCTGCCTATGTAGAAAAAGGTTTAGCTCAGTATGAATGCAAAACTAAGCATTTCAATACATACATCTGTTAGGACTTAGTCACTTAGGTGCTTCACAAATGGATGGGTCTCTTCACAAAGAGGTGTCCTGTTATATCACCACCTGTTGACTATCGTCGCTGTCCAATGAAAAACATGTATCTCCACTTTTGTCCATTTTTACTTTTATGCATCATTTGAACACATCAGCTGCTGTTTACCCTGAGTGAGAATCTCATGATGAATGAACCAACCGAAATGCCCCAAAACTGTTCGGAAAGACGTCTGGTTCCATTGACTTGCATTAAAGTTAAATGAGGTTTTTGGCCTCTCCTGTAAAGTTGCCGTTTTGGAGATACTTGTTTTTCTTTGGACAGCGACGCTATGTAAGTC
>JAMWET010004065.1:122500-180000 GCA_024036415.1 Prochilodus magdalenae | reverse complement strand
AGCTTCAAGTACAGCTCGACTCGACCTGCCATCTCTGAAGATGCATGGAAGACAAGCGTCCAGACTCTTCTCTGTCCTGGCTCCCAGATGGTGGAATGAACTTCCACTGGCTGTCCGAACAGCCGAGTCTCTCACGGTCTTCAAACGATCTCTTTGTAAAGTGAGTGAGCACTAGTAGACGTGTATGTTGGAATTCTTTGTGTTTCCTTAATACTGACCATAACCTGTCCTCTCTCTAGGTATGAGCGCTGGGTTGGGTTGCCAGGTAGTGCACTTATGCTTACATATGTCTGTGTCTTGTTCTCTCTAGGTATCAGCACTGGCCTGTGTGTGGGCAGTGTCTGAGCTCATTGCGAGTTTTAGACTCTAACCTTCCTGTACTAGCGAGGTAGCATTGAGCTGTTGGAACTCTGAGCATGGTTGTAAGTTGCTCTGGATAAGGGTGTAAATGTTAAGGACGTGTTATACGTGTAATCGTTTATTCTGTTTATATATTTTCTTCTTAAATAAATGTGTGTTAGTAGGTTGCATGCTTGTCTGGTATCTTTGTTATGTCACCTGTCATACACGTGAGGCTCACTATGACTAATTTCATGAGTAACATACTCAGTCAAATAAAGTGATTCTGAAATGAGCCACAATGACAGATGTGAACCGTCAGGGCAAACATATCAGGTCTGAGCAAATAAATGTGAATTAAGTTATCAGGCACTGTGAACAGTCAAAGTGATCAATATTGGATTTTCCTATTCACACAGATCAGATATGTGTCTGAGGCAAAAGATCAGATTCATGCCACTCACGCCTGGTAAAATGTCCCCCCTGACCACATTAAACTCTACTCCAGAGAGCGTGCACAACTCAGATGACCCTTGTTTTCTCTCATTGGGTTTGCAGCCAATGTACATGAGAATTCAGTATGTCCTTTTTGATTGCTCACATAACTGCTTTATAGAATTGGAATCAAAAGCACATAAACAAGACACTATATGAAGTTTTCTATTCGTGCAATTCTCTTGTGTATTTATCTTTATACACTGCTCAAAAAAATAAAGGGAACACTTTTTAATCAGAGTATAGCATCAGCTCAGTTCAACTTCAGGGATATTGATCGGGTCAGTTAAGTAGTAGGGAGGGCCGTTAATCAGTTTCAGCTGCTTTGGTGTTAATGAAATTAACAACAGGTGCAGTAGAGGAGCAACAATGAGACACCCCCCAAAACAGGAATGGTTTAAAAGTACGAGGTCATTGATTTTTCACTAGTTCTGCAGTTGACTTGGGTCAGCGTCACTACTAGTACCATGGTGCAGTACCTGGACCCTACAGAGGTTGCACAGGTACTTCAACCACTGAAGGACAGCACATCAATATGTGCCATTGCCACAAGTTTTGCTGTGTTTCCCAGCACAGTCTTAAGAGTACAGTGGAGATTCCAGGAGACAGGCAGTTACTGTAGGAGAGCTGGACAAGGCTGTAGAAGGTCCTTAACCCCTCAGCAGGACCGGTATCTGCTCTTTTGTGCAAGGAGGAACAAGATGAGCACTGCCAGAGCCCCACTGCTGTGAATGTGTCTGACCAAACAATCAGAAACAGGCCTCATGAGGGCGGTCTGAGGGCCAGGCGTCCTGTAGTGGGCCCTGTGCTCACTGGCCAGCACCGTAGAGCTCGATTAGCATTTGCCACAGAACACCAGAATTGGCAGATCCACCACTGGCACCTTGTGCTTTTCACAGATGAGAGCAGGTTTTTCCTGAGCACATGTGACAGACGTGACAGGCTCTGGAGATGCCGTGGAGAATGTCATGCAGCCTGCAACATCATTCAGCATGACGGGTTTGGTGGTGGGTCAGTGGTGGTCTTGGGAGGCATATCCCTGGAAGGACACAAAGGCCTCTACAGGCTAGACAACGGCACCCTGACTGCTATTAGGTATCAGGATGAATTCCTTGGACCCGTTGTCAGACCCTACGCTGGTGCAGTGGGTCCTGGGTTCCTCCTGGTGCACAACAATGCCCGGCCTCATGTGGCGAGAGTGTGCAGGCAGTTCTTGGAGAATGAAGGAATTGATGCCATTGACTGGCCCACCGGCTCGCCTGACCTAAATCCAATAGAACACCTCTGGGACATTATGTTCTGGTCCATCCGACGCCACCAGGTTGCACTTCAGACTGTCCAGGAGCTCAGTGATGCCCTGGTCCAGATTCCCCCAGGACACCATCAGTCGTCTCATTAGGAATGATAGGAGGCCATACAAACTACTGAGTAGCATTTTGAGTTGCTGCAATGGAATTTGGGTTAAATGGACGAGCAGGCTGCATCATTTACTCGCTTTGATTTTCAGGGTGTCTTTAAATTCAACCCTCTGTAGGGGGATCATTTTCATTTCCATCAAACGATGTGGCATCTTTTTTTTCCTAACACAGTCTATATGAGGAAAGATATTCTGCATGATTTTTTTCCCATTGAGATCTGATGTGTTTTCAAAGTGTTCCCTTTACTTGTTGAGCAGTGTAATTAATGATATAATTATTCTCAGCTATAATGATATAGCTGAGATCTTTGTTATGTCTGTATTAATGCATTAATGTTTGATCCATTAAACATCAGTCATATACATGTTTATGCATTCATTTTATTTCTGTTATAAGGTGATGTCATCTTGTAGCACATTCCTTATTGCCTGCCTACTGGTGAGTTTAGCACACCCAGAGAGCTAGAACAGTAAAAACATACTCCTATGTGTCACGCTTCTGGGTTTTCTCGGCTCCTCCAGACTCAACTTCCCAGAGGGTATCGCTCAATGTCCCCAGTCACCCAATCTGTTTTGTTCTAGGTCCCTTGAGTATTAGCCCAGCTGATTCCAATCACCACCTACATATAAGCTTCACCCAAGCACTCCTGCAGTGCCAAGTTTTGACAAACCCTTTCTTTGCAGTCCTGGGCATTCTATCTTGTTTGTCTACTCTAGTTCTGACTCCTTTTCGTTCTCTGACTCTTTTACCTTTGGCCCTCGTTCTCTGACTCCTCATGGCTTTCTGATCTTTGTCCTTTGACCCCCTCTCAGTCTCTTCCCTATGCTCTGGTAGCCTCTAGTGTATCTCCTGGCTTTCTGATATCAGTTCGTCCTCTGACCATTCTCTCAGTCTCTTCCCTATGCTCTAATAGTCGCGCCACCTCCTCTCCTGGTTCTGACCTCTGGCTCTGACCTTATAAAAGTAGGAGACTGTTCTCTATGTTCTTAGGTCTTAGTAACATCCATAAAACCTTTTCTGAATGTTGCATTGAGAATATTCTTCTTCAGTTATCCTGTAACATGATCTGTGGCCCTGACAACGTCCTCAAAGCATTATGTTTTAGTTAGCATTTAGCTTTATAGGAACCTGAGATTATAAATATCTTTAAAATGGTCTTTGAATATCAGACTAACACTCTCTTTAAACATTTATTGGAACTTGTAGGGAACGTTAGCCAAAGTTCTGAGGTGAGGTTCCCTGCTAGCTGGGGTAGTGTTTCAGCCAGAGTGTAAACATTACAGCACAGTATGTCTTCTGGATTTATTTAGAGAGGCCTAGAATGCTCTTGTGTTATGAAATGTTACAGTGCATTAATGTCGTAACTTTAGGGAAGTCTTTGTACTGTAGGACTATGAGAAAGTTACTGTGAGAACGGATACAGCACTCTCACAGCGTAGGTATGATGGAGGAAGAGTGGGTGTATCTGACTGTTTATATATAACCTGATTTTTGTAATTTGTTAACACCCACATGATGAAACCTCAGGGGCTTTCCATTCAGAAGTACTTGTACAGTATTTGTAGAGAGGCACAAAAACTCCAAAATTAAACAGCACTAGATACAAATAGGATCTTTTTTTATTGTCATTGTGCAGAGTACAGGTACAAAGCCAATGAAATGCAGTTAGCATCCAACCAGAAGTGCAAAATACATTATTATTTACATAAAGTACAAAACAGAATGACTAACAATTTGAGATTATTGTACATGTGGTGGTATATAAATAAATATATAGAATGTAAGTGTACACAGAATGTGAGATAAGGGGGTGGTATATAAAATAGAATTTACTATACATATATACAGTATATATATACAGTGAGTGAAATGCAAGATTTGCACAGAGCAGCATATGATGAGCAAGTTGTAACCGTGTAAGCAATAACTACAGATATAAATAGTGCAATAGGAACAGAATTGCGAATATAAATAGAACTGTACAGGTATGAAATTTCAAAAAAAGATGTGCAGAATGAGTAGTGCAAAAGTGATGTGCAATAATGAGGCTAAACTGACGGTGTAGAGTTCAGCAGGGTCACAGCCTCAGGGAAGAAGCTCTTCCTGAGTCTGTTGGTGCGGGAGCGAAGGCTCCTGTAACGCCTGCCGGATGGAAGGAGGGTAAAAAGTTGTGGTTAGGGTGAGAAGGGTCCTTGATGATGCTTCTCGCCCTGCTCAGGCAGCGCTTGTCTGGATAGCTGCTTGTCCACCTCATGGTCTTGGCTCAGCTCAGTTCAGCTTTGCTCAGCTTGGCTTAAGACATCTCAACTCTACTCGCTTTCAGTTCTGGTTTTTATTTTTCAGGCAAGTATCTCCAAAATGGCAACTTTACAGCAGATGCCAAAAACCTACCTTAATTCCAATGTAAGTCAATGGAACCAGACTTTCTTCCGAGATCTTTTCAGCCATTTGTGTTGGTCCATTTATCATGAAACTTTCCCATAGTGTAAACAGCAGCTGGTGTGTTCAAATGATACATATAATAAAAATCAGTAAAAATGGAGATGTGTGTTTTTCTTTGGACAGCAATGAAATGTGTTTAGGGTGAATCTCTTTGACCAATCAATGGTATTTATGTCACCTTTTGCTATCAACTCAGCTTGCTTGGTTCAGGTGTGCCTTATGGCAAACCAAATAAGGTGTGTCGAGCCAAGTCAATCCAGTACCATGTGCTGGTAAAGAGGCTTTACAGTGGCGACTAACCAGAGGCACTACTGTACTTGTGATTGTGCTGAACCTAAATGCAGCATATGAAAACCCACTAAAAGTAGGCCAGATCTTTCTTACATCACATCCTATTCAAAGGAAGTGAGAAGTAAAGCAAGCCATGTTTATTTATATGGCACATTTGATACACAAAGGTATTTCAGAGTATATTAGATGAACTAAAGCATAAAGAATGAAAGGGAAATGGAAGACTAAGTGCGAAGCTCCCAACATGTCTCAACATTTCTTCATAATTCAGTGGTTGAGATGCAGACAGTCACCCACTGTGGTTTTCTGTGAAATTTCTAATTGGACAGACGGAAAGGCGCTTGTTCTCCGCAAAGTCTGTGTTAGCCTATTTTCAGCCAGACCACAATGGTTTCAAATGGGCAATTACACATGGGCGACAGTTTTTCCTTTTTTCAGTTTGTTCAGGCGATTAAGACAAAAAAAATCAAATTTCCACATTAAATTTACATTCATTTTGCACAGAAATGCAAATACAGTTATGTCTTAAGCAATAAACACTTACTCAGGAAATGCAATTCTAAATGCGTGTTGTTTTGCCATTTTCAAATTTCCTATTGAATTTGAATAAAGTCTGAACTATGTGTCCATATTTGGTACAGTCATGTGACAAGATTAGGGCACCCCATTACAAGTTCTGTTCTTTATTAGGAAATATGGACATATCAATATGTGATCATCTTTAAACAATATCTATAGATTAAAGTGGTGCTTGCAATATTCTTTGCAAAAACAATAACAATTTGACTTTATTATTTGACGGAAAACAAAATATAACAGTTCCTACTGAGGACAGTCTGGACACCTTCTGCCCTAATAGGTTGGTTTCACCCTTTGGCGCAAACAAGCTCAATAATCTCTTCCTATAGGCCTCTACCGTCTACCTCTACCTAGATTTACTGGGAGAACTGTGTGTGATGTTTGAGGGGTTTCTTGCAAACACAGTCCATTTCAAACCAACCCAAAGCATCCTAATGCTATTAACTTGACTATTCCAAAGTTCTCCATTTCCAGTTCCTTCCATACTGGAATGTTTTGGGTCATTGTCACGTTGCATGGTCCGTCTCTGATTCATGTGTTTAGGCTGATTCTCAACTTAACTTGCTTGGAACCATGATGGAGGTGAAACCAAAAAGAGTAACAGGTGCCAGGTCTGCCAGAAAATCAATCCGGTACCACTGGAAAAGCAGTTTTATAAAGAGGATTAACCAGGAAACTACTCGACTACTAATTGTGCTGAACATATGCGCTTCATAGGAGAACACAGTCAGGTAGGCCAGGTCTGTCTTAATCTGTAATCATGTACACAGGAAGTGAGAAGTACCACGAAGCATAATTATCCATATGTCATATTTAATACACAAAGCTAATTTTGTGATAGATAAGCTAAAGCAAAAAGAACATAAGAGGGAATAAAGGACAACCTATTCATTGAGTTCCTCAAACTGTCCCAAATTTCTTTATAACTCTGTGGTTCCGATGTACACCACTGTCATCCGCTGTGGTTTTACGTGAAACGACTCATTGTGGAGAAGCTTAATGACTCAGATTTCTTTACAGCGGGGGTGATGGGAACCAGGGGTCACAAAATCCACAACTTAAAAATAACCATTTTAGTTCCTACCCAAAACCACCTGTGAACCCATACATGCTTATATATACAACGCTGGTGATGATGTGGATGGTTTTCTTTGGATGCTTATTTTGCTGTGTGTACCTCCTCCATGTTCCTCTGCCCCATATACATACAGCTCTGGAAAAATTTAAGAGACCACCTCTAAATGATCAGTTTCTCTAGTTGTACAGTTTCTGGGTTTGTGTTTAACCACAATGTCAAAGTTCTGTTTGATTCTCTACACTACTGGAAGCACGTCTCCCAAACTCCAGATCAGATATTGTATTAGATCTGTTTATTTAGAAAATCACTAATGACCATGCTCGCTGTGCGTTTCACCCCAGCCACCGCTCGCCAGTCTCTCTGTAGGTCACTTGAGGTCATCTTACGGTGGCTAAGGGACATTGGAATGAGGTGGCGCTCATCACGGTCAGAAGAGAGTGGGTTTGGCCCTCTGCCAGTCTGTAGCTGTGTTGTCCTGTGTGTTTGCTGCTTGACCTTGGTCTTATGAACCAGACGCTCACTGTATCTGTCAGTGAAGCTAGAACCCAACCTTCGGTTCCTCACTGAGAACCTGCGTTACATGTGAAGATGCTGATTTAAGAAGAAACTGGAGTGGTCTCTTATTTATTCCCAGAGCTGTGTCCCTTCAGTTTAGGCCAAAAGCAAACTATGATCTTAAAATCAAAGCGGGGTAAAACAATAGCGCTCTTTCACCAATGTCTTCCCTATCTAGTTTCATTTCTTACATATGTTTTTGCTTCAAATAAAAAGTCTGTCAGACTCTTGATGCGTTCTTACCCCACAGAATTGTTTGCGCCTTTTTGCTTGACCGCATGTAGATTTTCCTCTTTCCTCTTAAATCCCAAATAAGAAAAAACTTGAATGTTGGATTCGTCAATAGAATTGTACAGTATTGAACTTTTAATAGCACTTTCTATGAATCCTGTATTGAAATGACTAAATCTAAATGGATTTAGAAGATGTTATAAAGCACATAATACCTTACAATGCCATATAACACCAGGAATAAGCTTGTATAATTACTGACAACTAGATATAATTACATGCATAACACTGTATTAAACAAGAATATGCAAATTTATAATGTCAGGTTTCATAATGCGCTATAATATTGTTTTTTAGAACATTGTAGGCATGAATGTTGGACCACATCAACTATGGCTCTTAACAAGCTTTGCTTAAAAAGCTGAGGAATATATGAATCTGGCAGTGCGACATATTCACATTGTATTTGGCCAGTTAGACAACAGTTAGGCTCTCCTCACTTGGAGCCTATAAAGACCACTTATAATGTTCTATGATGATCTATCTACAAAATGTTCCATTAGGTGGTGAATGGCAGCTTTAGTGTCTGAAGTGTTATAACAAAGTACAGATATTACACTGTGCTATGAAACCTGTATTATATATGCCATTATAAGCACTTAAGAGATATTAAACAAGTTTACACCAAGCATTATGAGGTGTTATGTATGCTTTATGATACTTTATAAGTGCATGTATACTGCATTATACATACAAGATTCATAGGAAGTGTTACCTAAATTTCTTCAGTGGCTGGTGAATGGTCCCCAATGTCTTAGACATCAGGCACCAGATTAACAACTTTCAACAAAGCATTAAGATGTCTGGTTCTTTTAATCATCACCACCATTGTGACCCATTTAGTTCTTTTCCCAGAAAGCAGCATTTCACATCAAACCAGATGGGTTTGTTGGGTCATCTTAAATGTCTTAACCGCTTGGTTAGGTTTGGTCATTTACATTTGTGTAAGTTGTGCAGATCCATTGCAGATATTGAGGTTTTTAAACAGCTTCCGGTTTACATGTGTGCTACACTTCCAGTTTTTATTATCATATTACGACTATCATGCATTCATTTGCACTGTTAGTTTTACCTGACCTCACTACACTTCCATTTCTGTTCTCTAGATGATCCATTCCTGACACTGTGGCTCCTGGAAATAATATTTATTAATATAATATTTTATTGATAGTCTTTACTACCTCTACAGTACATCTCTATAGCACAATTTTACATTTGCTGCTCTTGTTAATGTCTTGTACATGCTCATTTATGTATATAGACATGCCCTTCTTGTCTTATTATTATTATTATTATTATTATTATTATTATTATTATTATTATTATTATTCCTCTCTTAAGTTTATTAGTGCAATATCCACCAAGGCTGCTCCTGCATGTCTAGTACATTACATAATTTAAATATGAACATGTACTCTTTTTACATCTATTAATATCTATATAATAACTCTTTTGTAAGCCACTCTGTTTATTCTGATTAATGCACATACATACTGTTCGAGTACCCTGCTCACTGTTTGTGGTTAACAGGTCTTCTGTAACTCATCTTATCCTAGTGTTTAGCTGCTGTTCCCCTATTGAGAACATTTTGGGAACACTGTGACATTGACATATACGTTCAAGCAGCAGATGTCACCAAAGAATCAGAAACCAGCAAGATCAAGGTCAGTCAGAGTTCATTCCAGCAACACACACACACACACACACACACACACACACACACTTGTGGGCCTGCAGGTCGTATGCATGCAAAGACCACAAGGCTTCAAGGTGCGTCATTTTACATGTAGGTGCTCCACAAGTGCTCATTGAAACCTTTGAGAACCTGAGAACCTGCTGCAGACTCAGTAGTCGCTTCCTACGCAGAAGGAGATTCATTTGAGAGCTAAAATGCTTAATGTATTGATTTTATTTACCATGGTCGTAATCTGTACTGACCCACTGTAGGTGGTGTTGGTGGTCTGTAAATACATGTCATCATTTTTAAACCTAGAGCCCGCATGGTCTCTTGTATGGACAGAAATCTATAGAAATAGAAATAGAAATAGGATAGAAATCAAACTGAAAAGCTTTTGCTACAGCATATCAGCATGTATACATTCGTACATACATACATGCCTTGTATATGTGAACAAACTTGGCCAATAATGTTGATTCTGATTCTGAATCTTAGAAATATATGCGATGGCTGGGGGACAACCAGGAAAAATCTGGAACCAAACTTTGTTTCTGAGGCTAGAAAACAATCATTCTTCTTTCTTCTGCAGAAACACTTCAACAAACCGCCAAGACAAAGGCTGCATTCAGGTACCTAAGAAGCACAGTACTGTACACAGACACACAGTTCTGTATTATTCCTGTGTAATGGCTCTGTTTGTCCAGCTGGGGGCAGAATGAGAGTGATATTTCTTTAACAGTTTCTTCTCATCACACCAACAGTTTGGAGACGAACCACCATGATGCCACAGAAGCGGAAACCTGCTGCCCTACATTCTCACAGCAGCTGGAGGTTTTCCTTTTCTTGGGTAGACCAATCATGCAATAGGGGGATGCACCATCTAGCAGATATTTAGTCTGAAGAATGAGAGCTGGGTAAAAGAGTGAATGGTGCATCCACTCAGAGATGAAGATTCATGAACTCATGTCCATCACTGTCACTCTTAGTCTCCATCAAACTGGACAAGTGTCTGGATGTAGGCCACATCAATGTTCAAATACACTCCTGAATCGAAGAACTATGCAGTTGGGCCATATTTGGTGGATCCCATCACTGGCACAAGTCTGAAGAGAGTTTCCTGTAGACTGGGATTTTAGCCACTGCTGGTAGGCCTGTATGACTGTACGCCTCCGTACACCTGCAGATTCAGCTTCTTCCTGCACACTATGGTCTTTGTCATGCCCAAATGCAGCCACTCCTTTTAGCCAATCATTAACATCCGCTCTGGAGCCATTTACCACACGTGGAACGAGACCTTCACTGCACTGTATCCCGTCAATCACATCCTGCAGGTATTTATAGGCTTATCGTCATCGTACTACGCCATCTGCAGGAACCTGGAGTTACTACCATCTTAAACATGCAAGGTGACTCATTTTTTGTACGCCCACTCCATAATCACAGAATCTCTCTAAGGTCCTGGGGCCTTTTTTTTCTCCTCATCAGCTCATCCCACTTTTCCTTTAGGATCGGAGACTGGGGCCATGACATAACCTTTTGTGATCATTGTCCTCCTGTGAGTTCATCCAACTGCATCCCAGCTTCAGTTTTATGGCTGAGACAGATAGAGTTTACCTTAAAGTTCACCTGGCATTTTATAGTGCCCATGTTCTCACAAGGTTCTCATGGCATTTAATGGGAACACAGCCCCAAAGCATCACAGGTCCGCCATCATATTCAATAATGTAGCTCAGGCTCTAATCTGGATTATCTATATTGTGTTGGACTTTCTATTTTATATTCTCATTCTCAGCAGTTGGCTCTTGCTGTGTATGCCTAACCCACACCTGCTTCTCGCTTGCATGTGCTCTCTTCCTTTTCTTCAGTACTACGATAGCACCTGTGGTGAGTCTGTCACTTGGTTCATTGTTGTCGCCAGTTTGTTTCGAGGGAAGTCACTGCACCTCAGCTTATGGTTCTCACACTTCTCAGCTGGGTTGGGCAGGGAGGTTTGGTTGGTTAATGTGAACTAGAGTGAGTTGCTGTGTGGCATCTTCCTTGTCTCTTCTCTTATGACAGCTGCTGACGTCCAGGGTTTTAGTTTAGACGTCAGTTCAGTACAGCTTGTTCTTGCTACTCCTTATCTTCCATTATAAATGGTAATAGGTCCAGATCGAAAACTGTTTAGGACTGTTAACAAACTCCTCCCTCCTCCTGGGCCAGCGTGGCACTATACAGCTGAGCAGCATCAAGCTTTCTTACATTCCTTGGAGAATAAAATGTTCATTTCCTTCGACTTCTCATCTATTAATCATTCTACTGCATGCATGAAACTAGAGTGTTGACTCATCTTGCGTCTCTCTCATTTTGATTCTGCTTCCTGTCAGCTTGACCCCTCTGCTTACAGCTGCAGTTTCTCCTTAGTTGGATCTGGTTTAATCATAGAGCCCTTTCCTGCTACAGTAATGGAAAGAGTGGTCGCTTCGCAACTTCATAGCTTACTCAGCAATAATGCACTCCACAAGTCTTTTCAATCTAGTTTCTGTACACTGCACAGCGCTCAGACGACTCTCCTGCGTGTGGTTAATGATGCTCTGGTCTGCTAATAGTGGTTCTCTCAGTATTCCCCTTCTCGCCTGTGCAGCATTTGACACTTCTATTCATGAGGTCCTTATTTCTCGTCTTCGCTCGATTGGCATCAACGATACAGCTTTACGGTGATTCAGGTCATATGTTATAAACAGACAACAGAGACAGACTCTTCCTTTAGAGATTTTGGATTAGGTTTATGATCTATAGACATACACTAAATGAACGTTCTCCTGATCCTTTTGTTTTGTTTTTGTTGCAATCCGGGGTTAACCTTAAGAAAATTGGGTTCCCCCTTCGTTTCCTGGTTCCACTTGAGGTTTCTTCCTCTTCCTTGAGGGAGTTCTTCCTCCCTTTGCCTCCCTGTATAAATAAATTAGATTTTTTTTTAAAAAGAACAAATATAAACCATAGGGCATTATGGTGTAACACTGATGTTTGTTTGCTGCTACAGTGTCTTTCTCCAGCTCATTCACCTGGGGAGATAAGTAGCTCAGTAAAACAGTGGCCGCTAGACAACTTTTGACCACTAGAGGGCGATGTTGCTCTTCATTGTATTGTAAACCTAAACTCATATGACAATAATGATTTCTAGAGAGATGACCAGAAAGATGGTATCTTCTGTCCTCTGGGACATTTTTGACTGATACAAGAACATCTTATATATATATATATATATATATATATATATATATATATAATATATATATATATATAAAAGATGATATTTATATATAATATATGTAATTGTAATATATATATAGATATATATATATTATATATATATATACTATATATATATATATTATATATGTATATATATAGTATATATATATATACATATATTTATTTATATATATATATATATATGTATATATAAAACAAATTACAAATACATTGTACCTAAGTAGTACTTTAGTGTACTTAATATAAGTATACTAATTTGCATGCCCAGATAAACAAAGGTACTAAGATGTGCTTTAATATGTTCTTATTATGTAAATTGAACCTTTGTAAGTAAATATTAATTGTAATGTTTGAATTAGTACAGTTAGGTACAAATCATTCTATATCAGTAGATTTTTTATACGGCAATAATGTATATTGAACATTGAACACTTTCAGCACTTTAAGTGTTTAGTATATTTGTAATACATTACAATATGAGACTTCATTCTTTCCTGGGTTCAGTGGTATACAGAACACCCCTCTTGGCCTGATGCAGAGGTTTTGGACAACAAGCAGACAAGTCCAACAAGACCAAGTGTAATAGAGTAAAGTCTTTACGGGGTCAAGATTATTAGAACACTGTATAAAGGTGGGAGAAAAGATGCCACCCAACAAGTATTTTTCTGTTTTTAGCATCAGATGAAAATGGCATAGCTGATATGTTGGCCCGGTAACATTTGAACTAGTTCCATTTATAAGAGAGAGTTAAATTAATTTTACTGTTACGGATATAATATCTATTAATTTATGTGGTGTGCATCGACTTGGCTGTTGTCTGTATGTAATGAGCCTTATCAGTGGAAGAAAACATCTTCACAGTGTTCTTGGTGCTTTTAGGGCCAATTCTGGAAGAGCTCACTTGAAATTCTTTATGGGATACACAAATACAAACAAATAAGTTATAGTTATTATAAGTTTGGATTCCTTTTGCAACATTTCTGTAGTTTCATTTTAATTATATGTCTATATATTTTAACTATGCAATGCATGTACTAGATTTTAAACATGTCCTGTATATTCAAGGCCTTTCTTGGAGGAACAGACCTAATGTAATATTAGTCAAGCTCATTTTTCAACAAACATTTTATTACTTTATGTTTATGTAGCTCACCCTGTACCTTTTGTCTCAACGGGCTCTAACATGGTGCTGTGCAAAACCTGTGTAAAACCACCAGAGGGCAGGCATGGTGACTGTTGTGTCGTGTAGTGTATATGTGTGTGTGTGTGTGTGTGTGTATGGGTGGGTGTTTACTTCACAATGACAGTCTCTGGTCATTTCAAGGCTAGACTACTGCAACTCGCTCCTGGCTGGTCTTCCTCTGCGGGCCATCAGGCCCTTGCAACTTGTCCAGAACGCTGCAGCCCGTCTCATCTTCCAAAGTTCACCCACGTCACTCCACTGCTGCGCTCCCTTCATTGGCTTCCTGTTGTTGCCCGAATCAGGTTTAAAACTCTGATGCTCGCCTACAAAGCCAAGAATGGACCAGCGCCTCCCTACCTTATGGCAATGGTGAAGAGTTGAGCTGTACCTCGAGCCCTTCGCGCTTCAAGTACAGCTCGTCTCGAACGACCCACGCAATCGCCTGAGATGTCGCGACACATGGAAGACAAGCGTCCAGACTCTTCTCTGTCCTGGAGCCCAGATGGTGGAATGAACTCCCACTGGGCGTCAGAACAGCGGAGTCTCTCGCAGTCTTCAAACGCAGACTGAAGACCCATCTCTTCGTATTGCACTTAAGTGAGTGAGCTCTAGTAGTGGTGTTTTTTTATATCCGCATCCTTGCTTACGAAGAGAAACGACCTCCTCTCTTGACTTCTTTGACCATTCCCTGGACTTCACCATGTTGCAAAGACACTATTAACTGTGTAGAAGGAGCTGAGTATCTCAGTCCTTTTAAATCTGCTTAATTGCTGCTCGTCATGGCTCTGTTCACATCTGCAGGTGCTTTCTGACTGAAGACACCTGATTGAGACCTCTGCTCCATCTGCTAGACGAGGGTGGGTCATTTTTCAGAGAAGGGGTTGAATTAATTGTTCACTGAAGAAATCACGAATAAAGTATATTGAGGTTATCAGTAGACTACAAAAGAATATTGTTTGTAATTTAAGTTGCATTTTGTTTATTATTCAAGTCCTTCTTTGAACCTGTATTGTCAAAACTTGCTAAGAACACCTTGCTGTAGTGGGGAGTTGACATAATTTTGAACACGAAGCTGTATGTCTAGTTAATATAATAGCGCCTTACGTAACCTAAATGTTTCAACCTAAGAGTCAGAGACCTGGAGGTGCTCATGCAATATTTCATGTTTGGAGACTCCAGTTACTGCAATGTGTGCAGTATTTCAGGACGAGTCACCAACATTTAATGATGGTTGAGTATCCAGAGTACCTTATAGGGTACCTTTAAAGCCCATGTTTACGCTGTTTAGAGGTATTAAAATGTTTTAAATGTAAAAAAAAAAAAAAACTTAACCAGCGTTTAAAGGTGAAAATGTCCAGATACTTTTGGGGGACTATTTAAATTTTTTTAGTGTCCAGATACTTTGGGGGGGGGTTATAAATGTTTACATAGCCTTACCACTGGCTATTAGACCTCAAACTGACCAGCACTGATGAGCATGAGAAAGTGTGTGTTAGAGAGAGAGAGAGAGACACTGAGAGAGAGACGAGAGAACGAGGTTTCGAGAAGGACAGACTGGTTGATGAGAGACGATCCTGAAGGTCTGTGAGAGATGAGACGAAGAGACGTTCTTGAGGAGAGACCGACGAGAGAGAGAGAAATGAGAGAGAGAGAGAGAGAAAGAAGCCGATGAGTTGATTATGAAGACAGCGACGTTCAAGAATTTTGAGGGAGAGACAGAGAGAGAGAGAGAAGAGGAGACCTCTGGAAAGGCGAATAGTGAATACCGGATCTAGAGAGATCGAAGTTGCGATGGAGTAAGAGTTTGGTCGAGATACAGTGTTCCTTGTGACAGGATCCAGCGATTGGGCAACCCACTCTAGAGCGGAGCAGAGTTCCTTCCTCACAGGCATACTGGCAGCAACGAGAACACAGAACGGTCTTACGGATCTGGCTATTGATGGAACTGATACCCTTGAAGACAGCGGAAGAACAGTGTGTTTAAATCTCCTCTGTGGTCATTCGCTTTTGTGCTCATTTGTGCACATCTTAACTTCCTGTTACTGTCTCAGTCCATACCTTATCTCCTGTTTCAGATCTGTTTGTGGTTTGATGACTCAGATTAAATTCAGATCTAGGCTGTTGAGGATTAGTCAGTCCGGGTGGTCTTTCACCCACAGCTAGATAACTGTAGATGTAATCTGATCAGTAAATCATGATCTACTGTCTACACAGTTTAAGGGCTGTGAGTTAAGGGCATGTCTCAGTGTCCTGTTTGTTATTCTTAATAAACAAACAAACAAACAAACTAAATATGCAACAACGTTTTCTTGAATTGGACCCAAATAAGAGAAGTATGCATCTCATCTGCACTCAGACAAATGCTGCTTTGAGTGAGTCTGCATGAATAAAATCTGTTCACCAGCACAATTGCTGTCTTTCAGTCGTTCAGCTTCCATTCGGCTGGTAGAGAGAACATGTAATACATTTTATTCATGTGGAACTGATGTTCATTCAAAGACCCTCGTTCTCAGGGTCTGAGACACAACACAGAGTTATTATAGCTTCACAGTTATCTTAGAAAAACCTCTATTATTAAACTTTCTGCATCTAAAACCATTTGCTAATCATTTTGACCCTTACAGTGATAGAGGTATGGATCTGAAAAACACCCCGAGTGCAGCTCGATAGTAGCAGCTCAAATAACTCTAGAAAAGTGCCATAGAATGCATTTATGCTATATTGTTTTCTCATGTTCTGCACTGAGGGTATGGGACTTTAGTCAGGGTAAAATATGCCCAGCTGTGGTTTTACACACCCATATACATTTATGGCATTTAGCTGACGCTCTTATCCAGAGCGAGGGTTAATCATATTACAGGGAGGCCAGTGTGGTGTTAGGAGTCTTGCCCAAGGACTCTTATTGGTGTAGCACCGCATAGTCACCCTGACCAGGATTCAAACCCCAGTCTCCCACATGTGGTAGTTGCGAGGTTTTAATTTATCTTTTTGTGAAAACGATCAGGTGGCGTTATCTGAGTGCTACACACGCATATTGATTATGTACTCTTTCCATGATTTGGTCCTACAATTAAACGAGCTGTTTTTTCTTTGTAGGTGTGTTTATGAATAACCTGATGAGCTCTGACTGGCTGGTTTACAGTAACATGTCAAAATAGACAGGATAATAACTGCCCCTCTATGTAAATAAGCTGGTTGTTGGTTTTCATACCCCTAGCAAGGAAATGTAATGATGTTCATCTTTAAACTAGGTTTCTGTTCTTTAGTTTCTTAATCTGATGTTCTGTTTCACCTTAAATGCTACAGCTTGCATAGGCTGCACTAGCTACATTAGCTTTCCCTATACTAGCTACTCGGGTTCCATCTGGACATCAACACACAGTAGATTAAAGCTGTTCCTCAGTATGAAACTCTCTTCCAGATGATCTGCTTAAACTGGAAAACACTGATACATTCACACAGCATGGCTACTGCTTACAGGCTGCTGTTGGGGATGAGATTAAAGGTGAAGCTGCTCCGCTGTTCAGTCCCTTCAGGGTTAAATACTAAGTGACGCTGGTGATATTGTCCATGGTATGAGAAACCGGAGTAAAATGCGTAGAGCAGACTAAGACCCTTGAATTCAAGTTCTTCAGGATCTTATTAAAGATGTGGGAGCTGAAGATGGCTTCCTATTCATCAGCTTGTTTTGTGAATTTTGCGTACCACCTTAAATGGTGCTGCAGCTGCCTGTACAAGCTATAGCATTTAAGGTGGAATGGGACATATGATTGAAATGCTGGTGGTTAGGAAGTCCATTTCAGCCACATTTAAAGATGAACATAAACCATGACCACTGGCAGCTTAGTTCCTTCACAAGGGTCTGAAAAGTGTCAAACGTGTCCCCCTCACAGCCTGGAACTGTACTATAACTATCATCACTGTCCAAAGAAAAACAGGTATCTCCAAAATGGCAACTTTACAGGAGAGGCCAAAAACCCCATTTAATTTGAATAGAATTCAATGGAACCAGACGTTTTTCCAAGCAGTTTGGGGCCATTTCTGTTGGTCCATTCTTCATGAAATTTCCACACAGTGTAAATAGCAGCTCATGTGATCAAATGAGGCATAAAAGTAAAAATCAACAAAAATGGAGACACATGTTTTTCTTTGGACAGCGATGGTATAATGTCTGCCACTCATGTTTCTGTTGCTCAGTGGCTATATGAAGTATGAGTCTCTACTGGATTTTGGTATCAGCTTATTTTAACAACCTTCTCTTGTAAATGCAGGATTTGAAATATCAGTGTTTGAGATTCATGGTATGTCAGTTATATGTACTGAACTCTACTTATTAAGCTTAATGTAAAAAGTGGTGGTTGGGTGCCAAACACATTGAGCTCACCTTACTGCAAATACAATATCAAACCAAGCAGCATTTACTTTAAACACACCATTCCAGGTCGATTTAAAGGCAACTGCTGATTTTAGCTTTCCTGCTGACTTTAACCTCCAAACTCCTAAAGGTCCCGGCCTGGGTATGTCATTGGGGTTAAACCTGCGTGGGAATAAAGACTTCAGTGTGAAGCAGATATCAAATCCCTGCACTGTGTCAGGCATATAACAACGCTGTCCAAAGAAAAACATGTATATCCAGTTTTGTGGATTTTTACTTTTATACATCATTTGGGCACAACAGCTGCCGTTTACACCGTATGACAATTTGGACCAAAATAATTGTCCTAAAAAGGCTCGGACAAACTCTGGTTCCATTTACTTCCATTTAAACTAGGTTTTGGGCCTGTTCTGTAAAGCTGCCATCTCGGTGATACATGGTTTTCTTTGGACAGCGATGATAAACTGAAGAGGAGCTATTGTTTATTTGGATGTAGTCACTCGTGTCTGGCTATGTTTCTCTGATAGCATTCCTTGCCTCTCCACAGATGACAGACTCTTAGCATAATGAAGTTACACTGACGTTCTCATCGGAGGTCACCAGGCTGGAATGTAAGTGCTAACAGTGGCTGTGTTTACACTCTTTAAAAAGTGGTTCTTTAAGGGTTCTTCAGGAAAGGAGAAAATGTCTAAATAGAGCAATGCCATGCTTAAATAGCTTCCTGGTAACATGGTTCATTAGATAGATGGAGAATGTGTTATGTCTGGTTCAATATAGCACCAAAATGGGTTCTTCTATAGTGACTTACTCAACATTGTAGTAGAACACTATTTTTGGTGCTCTATAGAACCATTTTCCCCATCAACACTTCTATCAACACCTCTATCAATCTGAAGAACCATTTCCCCATGTTAACCAGCAGGATATGATTCTACACAGAATGTACTGTTTCATAGATTATGTAGTAGTGGGTCAGTCTCCTCAGTGTTACATTCACGGCATTTAGCTGACGCTCTTATCCAGAGCGACTTACAAGGTTAATTACATTACAGGTGGGCCAATGTAGTGCTAGGAGTCTTGCTAAAGGACTCTTATTGGTGTAGCACAGCATCACCCAGACCGGGATTCGAACCCCCAGTCTCCCACGTGTGGTGATGGCTACTAGGCAGGGGTGTTATCCGCTGAGCTACACCAACCACGTTAAACGCTAAGTGAGGCTGGTTGATATTGTTCAGTGTATGTGAAACAGTCGTAGAGCAGACTAACACCTCTGAACAATATCTTGATAAAGATGTGGGAGCTGAAGATGGCTTCCCATTTGACAGCTTGTTTTGTGAATTTTGCATGCCACCTTAAATGGTGCTGCAGTTGCCTGTACAAGCTATAGTATTTAAGGTGGAATGGGACATTTGATTAAGAACCTGGTGATGAGCATGAGCATGAACCATGACCACTGACAAAGAACATCTTTATAAAGATGTATACTTTATAAAGATATATACTGTTTCATAGATCATGTAGGGTCATAAAATAAGGGTTGGACTGTTTAGATCTATGGATGTAAAAAAGGTAAAGTAGTGATTACACTCATTATCAGTAGTTTCATCCCAGAATAAAGTTTGGGATCATAGTGCTATTGGGAAGAAAGATAAAGGACTGTTCACCAGGAACAATAAATGATCAATTTAATTTTACTGACGCGTGACAAAGATTCATTGGTCACCTCCACCAAGACAAAAGTGGGACTTATCTCTAAAGATGACCTGCTTTCATTCTGAGTCACACCATGACAGCCTGGCACGACACCAGTCTTTGGTGATGCGGACGTGGTTTTAAGGGCAGTGGTCATAATGCTCTATGTGCAAGTAGTCCTGCATCATGCTACCATCTGCCAGTGGTGCTGGCACTAACAAGACGACATATGAAGGGCATCACTGCTCTCTGAATATCCATAACCATGGCTGTTGGCTTGGACAACTTGGACTTGGACAAACACAAGTGTCGTGTTTGGAGGCATACTACCAACACAACAGCACGAGTCAGAATGGAAAGCATGCGCAACAGTGCAACCTCATATAGTCAGCCAGTGTGCAATGTCGCGAGGAACTCTGGATACTGCTTTACTGAATGTAAAGCATTTCTCATGAATATTATGAAGAGCTTCTCTCAGCATCTCAGAGTAGACAATATATGTCTCTCATAAAGTATAATCCAGCTGAGGCAATGCATATTTCCCCCCAATAATTCCAACAGTTGTGCGAGTTGACATTTTAATCTGTATACGTGTGATTTAAAAATACTTTTTGAAATTTACATAAAACAGAACCCATCATTATGTGAGATAAGATATGAAAACATACTGATGCACATCAAATCACTTTTTATTGTCACATCACATTTTCACAGATGTGAAGGTGAGTGAAAAACGTAGGTGCGTAGTCCCTTACAGTACTTCAATACAAACATATAAATAGACAATAAATAAATACAGTACTAAGCACTAAAATCTCTGTTACACTAATTTACAGTTATGGATAAAAGTTATGAATAAAAACTATGATATATGCAGATGTACACATTACCATATAGCACTATGGTAAGGCTGAGGTAGATGAGAGATGCAGGGTATATACAGGGCATAGAATATTATATATGTATATACATACACTACAGATATACAGTGTGGATGTAAGATAACAGTAGGACACATCCTCTTGTGTCTTCATCAAGACAAACTTTAGGCAAATAAACTGACCAGCAACCAATCAGATTATGTTAAAAAGACTACTTCTAGTTTTAAAAAGCCTATACAGAGATGAGTGATTCCAACTTTTAATCATGCATATGGCAAAAAAGCAGAACAGGCCAAATGTACTGTACATACTGACAGAATGTTTCCTTTAAATGAATCAGTGTTAATATGCATTAACTGGCTGTGTCACCTCCACGGCCTTGCAGTGGGGTTAAACACGGGAAGGAAGAAAGAAAGAAAGAAAGAAAGAAAGATGGAAAGATAGAAAGATGGATAGATGGATGGATAGATAGATACTTAATTGATCCCAGAGGGAAATTCAAGCACATTGAGCAGGAGATAACAGGAGATAATGATGGATAAAAGCATTATAAAAACATCCTGTTGTTACATTATTATTTTTAATAAGTGTTACAGTGATGCTCTCGCACAGCTGCCAACAGCTGTTCAGATAAGCGATTCAGCTCACTGTAATAGGAATACATTATTGCTGTTTTAAGATATCATCGATGATCAAAAAAAATTTAAAAAACCCAGTTTAACATTAATGTAAGTCAATGGAACCAGCCTTCTCTCCAATCAGCTTTGGGTCTGCTGGTCTATTCATCATGAGACTTTTACACAGTGTAAACAGCAGCTCATGTGATCAAAAAGTAAAAATGTACATAAATGAAGACGTGTTTTTCATTTGATAACAGCAATATTTAAATAAAATATAATAATACAAACCCCACTCTTAACACAAGCACACAAGTCTTTACGTTGCTCAAACTAATATAAAACCCAGAACCCTTTATTAGAGTCATTATAAGTAGTAGCAGGTTGTAGTCTCTGATTGCCAATGCATTAGAAAGACTGTGAATTAATAAGATGGGCCATTCATCTGAAACGCAGTCGCTAATCTGAAAATGGCGTCTCTGGTTCTTAATCTTCCTCAAGGTTATTAAAGCAAATGCCTCAGACATACTGTGTCAAATGTATTACTAAAGGTCTCCACATACAGCATCAGTAAACACACCGTGCTGACAGGGTCTGCTTTGTTTTCATATATATATATATATATACAGGGGTTGGACAATGAAACTGAAACACCTGTCATTTTAGTGTGGGAGGTCTCATGGCTAAATTGGACCAGCCTGGTGGCCAATCTTCATTAATTGCACATTGCACCAGTAAGAGCAGAGTGTGAAGGTTCAGTTAGCAGGTAAGAGCACAGTTCTGCTCAAAATACTGCAATGCACACAACATTATGGTGACATACCAGAGTTCAAAAGAGGGACAAACTGTTGGTGCACGTCTTGCTGGCGCATCATGTTGACCAAGACAGCAAGTCTTTGTGATGTATCAAGAGCCACGGTATCCAGGGTAATGTCAGCATACCACCAAGAAGGGACGAACCCTCCACCAGCATCACGTAGTGACCTGGGTGCACTATCCTGACAAGAAGAATGGCTTAAAATCCCTCTGACCACTGTGCAGGACGCAGTATATGTCATTCCCAAGACGAACTGACGCTGTATTGGCCGCAAAAGGAGGCCCTACACCATACTAATAAATGATTGTGGTCTAAAACCAGGTGTTTCAGATCATTGTCCAACCCCTGTATATATATATATATATATATATATATATATATATATATATATATATATATATATATATATATGTATATATATATATATATATATATATATATATATATATATATTATATAACATGAAAACCTCTGCAAATATCGCTATCAAATATTCTACCTCTCTGTCTTCGCCAGGCAAAGATGTTGGACCCCACTCTGCAAAAATGCTTGCAGCTGTTGGTCTCCCTGGCCATTGTGTCTAGAATACATGGTATGTGAAAATCTTGAATGAGTATTATAGTTCTGCAGGAAATCCTTTACCCCGAATGAACCCAAATGTTTCGCACTGGTGCTATAAGTACAAATGAATATCAGTCAATGGAACCAGACTTTTGTGGTTTGTGATGTCGGTCATTCTCTGTAACTTTCTCAGGCAGGGTCGTGGCCCCAGCCCGTCAAGAGGCTGTTGTGGAGCGTCCCTTCACCCTGACCTGCTCACTAGTGAAAAGTAAAGGGGAATCAATCAAGCAGGTGCGCTGGCTGGACATGCAAAACCACACACTCATTTCCTACATACCCGGCCAGCCAGCCAGTGTGAGTGGACAGCAGCATGTAGAGCTAGGAAGTGGCCATCAGGACTCCAGCAATGTGATCATCAAGCGAGTCAGCCACAGGGACGAGGGCTGCTACACCTGCATCTTTGATGTGTATCCATCTGGATCCAAGGAGGGACGCTTGTGCCTCACGGTCACTGGTGAGTTCTGACCGTTCAAAATATAAAACAACTTTCCCACATATTCAGTGTATTTACAGTTAGCAGCTTCATTAAAAACAGTCGGGGTCACTATGATAAGGACATTTGCATTCTAAATTTTACAGTATTCAGAACACACTTTCATTCACATGCATGTTTAGCAGTCTGAGGTTTCTCCACATGGGGGAGCTATTCGCCCACAAGTCACTGTTGTGTGCATCATTTAAAGAGAGGAATCAACCAGCAGGATTTCAACTTTCAGAACAAATGGTTATGGTGGACTGTGTGTGTTTCACATGAAGATACTGTGCTTTACATATCGCCCAAATCTAGGGACTGTACAAGTCTTACTATTAGGAGGTAGAAATTTATGAATGAAGAAATTTTATTCTGGTGGTTTGGCAAATGTGGTGGCCAGTGGGCAGTCAAGCTGTAAACTCCGCATTTTCAATGGCCGCAGTGTGAAATATGGAGGCCCACTGAACTGCACTAATGCCCTTCTTTAGTTCCTTCCCTCTACTTTAACTCCAAAATGGGCTGCTAATGAGCTGAATAGCGTAATAATAATAATCGGTGTGGTGGTGAGCAGAGAAAACACTAAAAAGCCCGAAGCAGGCTGAGAAGCACTGGCCCAGAACAGGGGTTCTCAACCTTTCCAGCTCTAAGGCCCACCAGATAATAACCACAAACCTTGGCGACCCACCAGAAGACTAAAATCAACTTAACAAATACAGTTTCTCCAAGATTATGATAATGTCCAAATTCAAACAAGGGAGCTGTGAGTGCCCCTAGAAACCTCTCCAGCGACTATGCTGATGTAAACTGAAGGTGTTTAATTAGCCTGAAACTGGGATGTGTTTTTGTACATGTATACATTAATATGCATATATTTAAATTACTATACTTATTATACCACTAATATGGTTATATATGAGGTTTCTGGCCTTATTAAAAACTACTGCCTCCACCTAAGAGGCTTGAGAGACTCTGGCCTGGAGCACAGGGCAACGCTGTTTACGCTGTGGAAAATCAAAATGCTACTTGAATTAAACATATTAGTGGACACGTACTGGAGAGCAGCAGGGGCTAGTAATCAAAACTCAGTGCTTGTGGTAAAGCCTGTCAGAGGAGACGAGCTGGAATTCCTCAGTAAGTTCCTTGTGCCTTTTCGTTCTTCAGAGCGTTCCTGGTTTGAATACTTGGTCAGATCTGCAACGCTGTCAGTCAGCAGCCTCGGCTGAACTGCTCTAACACTAATGCGGTGCCTTTGCCTGCATATGAATAGCTTGACTTCGATTGGCTGGCTTTAAGGGCACGAATAAGACTTAGTGTCCAAATACAAACCATGTTTTTTATCTCAGGGCGTTATTCTAGACAAAGCCTGGATCCACTTCGCTTTTGTTTTTTTCCTCTACAATCCCGAGAGCACTGTCCATCATGGAGAAAAACAAGCTTTTGGAGATATACGAAAAGCATCTCCCTGGAGTTTTATAAGAATTCCAGAAGTCTGTTGCCAGTAATCTGCTTCTACTCTAGTCTCCAGCATTTTTCATAAGCTTGTGGTGTACTGGCTAGTGTCAGCATCTGTGGAGAGCTCCAAACTTTACACTAGATATCAAGTACACTTTTCTTCTGTGCCAACAGCAATGAAGGCTCAACATGATATAAAGAACAATGTGTCTTCTGAAACCCAGCGGGTTTGAGGCTGCAGTAGCAGCATCTGGGAAGGCTTTACAGTAGATGCCGGAACCTTGCTGTGAAAATCTGGTTGCATTCAGAGCATTAATAAGGTCAGGTATTGACGATGGATGACTAGCTCTGGATCCTGACACCTCATTAGAAAGGGACTGGATGAAGCTCCATCACACCAGAGAGTGTGGTTCCACTGCTCCACAGCCCAATGGTGGTGGGCTTTATACCAGTATAGCTGATTCTTAGGCTCATGTGCAGCTGGACCAGAGGGCACAATTCTATTGGTCTGTCCTTTTATATAGAGATTACAGAAGTTGTATGTTTCCAGATGAACACCTGCCTCAGCAATATGTGCAACTTGAGGTAACTGAACTCACTATTTTAAAGGGATGTCACTTTGGACTAACAGCACACCCTCCATTTCAGTTCTATGCTAACGGTAGCACTTTGAACTTTGAATGAACTTCACATTGGATAAAGACAAGATATTTGAGAGTCCTTGTGTTCATACAGATTTTGAGAGGAGTATCTGAATCTTCTTCTGGGTAGACTCATGACTCAACTTGTGATCAGCAAGTTATTGAGTTTGTTGTGTCAGGGGTTGTACAGTGTTGGCAAGTCCCAGTGTCAAATGGATTTGCCACATCTTCCACTGTGGAACTAAGGGGAGAGCCGGAATGATTGGTTGAACCCACCATGTGTGACATGAGAAGACGGCAAACACTGTCTCAGGCTTTATCACATTGCTGTGGCTATTAGATTCAGTACACATAAACTGAATTATGTTTATACACTTCAGTCTCTACCCAAACCTCTACTGCTCCGGCTGCTACTGCCACCAGAAATCTAGACCAAACAAAGTACATGTTTGGTCTGGCTGGCTGTATTTGTTCTGATTGCTGTTGAGGGACTAGAGATGTAGCAACATTTAACATGCCTGTCCCACTCTTTAGTTATGGTTGGTCCCTTTGGTGGAGGCCCCACTATAACGTGAATTTCATAAATTAGAAACAGCTGGCGGGTCAGGCAGAGGTCAAAATGCTTAAACCACTTTTGGAAGCAAATGGTTGATGTGTATTTATGAACATTCGGAAACTTGAAATCACATGTGAAATTTTGTATAGTTTTTTCTATGCAATAAATATGTAATTATATGTAAGAAAAACTTTAGAGTTCAGTGTTTCGTATTTCTATAAGTCTAAGTCCAAGTGTGTGTTTAGACATTACTAAAATTTGAATGATAAATAATACATAATAATTTTGTTGGGTGTGGATCAGCACTCTTTTACTCATTATAATTTATTATAATTTTAACCAGAATATTAGATTAATGGTTTAGATTAATCTGCAATATATATATATATATATATATACAGTGAGTCCAAGAAGTATTTGATCCCTTGCTGATTTTCTTCGTTGGCCCACTAATAAAGACATGATCATTCTATACTTTTAATGGTAGATGTATTCTTACATGGAGAGACAGAATATTAAAAAGAAAATCCAGAAAATAAATCTAAGGAATATATATTAATTGATTTGTATTTCATGGAGTGAAATAAGTATTTGATCCCTTAGTATTTATTAGCAGTTCTGGCTTTTACAGACCAGTTAGACACTCCCAATCAACTTGTTACCTGACCTGAAGCCACCTGTTCTCACTAATCACTTGTGTGAAAAACACCTGTCCACAGAATCAGACAGATCACACAGATTTCAAGTCTCCAACATGGGTAAAACCAAAGAGCTGTCACAGGACCTCAGAGTCAGAATTGTTGACCTTCACAAAGCTGGAATGGGCTACAAAAAGATTAGTAAGGTGTTGGATGTGAAAGTAACAACTATTGGTGCAATTATCAGAAAGTTTAAAGAGTATAACATGACAATCAACAGACCTCGGCCCGGTGCTCCAAAGAAGATTTCGCCTCGTGGGGTGGCAATGATGCTGAGAACGGTCAGAAATCGTCCTGCAACCACTCGGCAGGAGTTAGCAAATGACCTGAAGGCAGCTGGGACCACAGTTTGCAAGGAAACAATTGGCAACACTTTGCGCAACAATGGATTCACATCCTGCAGTGCCCGAAAGGTACCCCTGCTGAAGAGAGCACATGTGGAGGCGCGCCTCAAGTATGCCAATGATCATTTGAAAGATGAACCAAGTTATTGGGAGAAGGTTTTGTGGTCAGACGAGACCAAAATTGAACTTTTTGGCCTCAACTCCACCCGCCATGTGTGGAGGAAGAAAAATGCTGCCTATGACCCCAAGAACACTGTGCCCACCGTCAAGCATGGAGGTGGAAGCATAATGTTTTGGGGGTGTTTCTCTGCCAAGGGTACAGGGCTACTTCACCGCATCACTGGGAAGATGGATGGAGCCATGTACCGCACAATCCTGAGGGACAACCTCCTCCCCTCTGCCAGGGATCTGAAAATGGGCCGTGGTTGGGTCTTCCAACATGATAACGACCCTAAACATACAGCAAAGGCAACAAAGGATTGGCTCAAGAAGAATCACATTAAGGTCATGGAGTGGCCCAGCCAGTCGCCAGACCTCAATCCGATCGAAAATCTATGGAGGGAGCTGAAGGTCAGAGTTGCCAAGCAACAGCCCACCAACCTTCATGATTTAGAGAGGATCTGCAAAGAAGAGTGGGCCAAAATTCCCCCTGGTGTGTGTGCTAGACTTGTGGTTAACTACAACAAACGTCTCACCGCTGTGCTTGCAAACAAAGGCTTTGCCACTAAGTATTGAGTGTGTTTGGCAAGAGGGATCAAATACTTATTTCACTCCATGAAATACAAATCAATTAATATATATTCCTTAGATTTATTTTCTGGATTTTCTTTTTAATATTCTGTCTCTCCATGTAAGAATACATCTACCATTAAAAGTATAGAATGATCATGTCTTTATTAGTGGGCCAACGAAGAAAATCAGCAAGGGATCAAATACTTCTTGGACTCACTGTATATATATATATATATATATATATATATATATATATATATATATATATATATATATGAAATTTTCAATAGAACCTAAACATTCATTATAATATAATGCTTATAAATATATAATGAAAATAGATATTTAGTATAATATAATGCAAATTATGCATATCGTCGCTGTCCAAAGAAAAACAGGTATCTCCAAAATGGCAACTTTACAGAAAAGGCCAAAAACCCCATTTAATTTGAATGGAAGCCAATGGAACCAGACTTTCCGAGCTGTTTTGGGCCATTTCTGTTGGTCCATTCTTTATCAATTTTCCACACAGTGTAAACAGCAGCTCATGTGATCAAATGAGGCATAAAAGTAAAAATCAACAAAAATGGAGATACATGTTTTTCTTCGGACAGCGACTATATATATTAATGTTATTTATCTCCCTTTCTCTTTCTCTCTTTCTCTCTCAGCATCAGTGGTTCAGGATGGTAATAAGACAGCAGTCAGTGGTAAACAAGCTTCTCTGTCCTGTCAGTACGGTCTGCCTGAGAAGGTGGAGCAGGTCCTGTGGAAGAAGATGGCAGAGCGTGGTGAAACTCAGGAGGTGGCTTCATACGCTAAGCATGGTGACCCCACCATAAACGAGGAATATGCGGACCGCACACACCTGAGCCGCTCCATGTCAGACTCACAGCTCACGTTACGACCGGTCAGGACCGAGGATGAGGGCTGTTACACTTGCGAGTTCCACACCTACCCTGAGGGCACCAAGACTGCCACCACCTGCCTCACTGTGTTTGGTAGGCTGTGTCCAGTTGAATCAGTGACACATTGTTTAATCTAATTACAGTATAATAGCAGACATAAAAGAACCTTTGTGTTCTAATTAAAGTAGCTGAAATATGCAACTGTTTTAACAGTTAAATAATCTATCAAATATGATTATCAATTAACCAATTATTAGGATGGGTCACTGAAACACTTATCAGCTTTAAATGTAGCCTGAGGTTGTTTTATACATTTGTTAACCAACAATGAAGACAATATTCACTGTTTTTAAAAGAACGTTCCTGCTAATACAAATGATAAATAAAACTCTGACATCTAAAACCAAGGCTGTGCAAAGTAACAGCAACAAAATATAACAAAACTAAATTAGTTGTCCTCTAGTGAAGTAAATAACCTGAGCTTGTGTTAATCTGAATTCTTCTGGAACATTTACGAGTGATCTGTGTGGGGTTTGAAAAACAAGGGTAGATATTCAAGCAGATATTCCAGTTACAACACGGTGGGAAATGTGGGGTAGCAAATAGCTGGGAAAATTGGCTTGTGGTTTATTCCCTCTGCAGGGAGAATGTCACTGAAAGAGGGAGAAAAATGTCTCGTGCCACAAAGTATCTATTTCTCAGTGTAATAGGCAGCCGTGGTGTTTTGATGAATCTCAAGCAGTGACCTCTCCTGCCTACTCTGCTGTTTGACCAGAGAGAGACAGACTGGGGGACAGAGTGATACGGAAAGTAACAGTCTAAGGAAAGAGAGGGGGGGGGGGGGGCAGAGAGAGAGAGAGAGAGAGAGAGAGAGAGAGAGAGGGACAGAGAGGGGGTGGGACAGAGAGAGAGAGAGAGAGAGATAGGATAGAGAGAGAGGGACAGAGGAAGAGAGAGAGGGGGGGAGGGGAGAGAGCGAGAGGGACAGAGAGAGAGAGAGAGAGAGAGAGAGGGGAGAGGGAGGGAGAGAGAGACAGAGAGGGGTAGAGAGAGAGAGAGAGAGACGGGGGGGAGAGAGAGACAGAGAGGGGGAGAGAGAGAGAGAGATACAGAGACAGAGAGGGGGAGAGAGAGACACTGATAGACTGAATGAGGAGAGAGAGATAGACTGAGGGTGGAGAGGGAGTAAGAAGGAGAGAGAGACAGTAACAGACTGAACAGGGAGATACAGAAAGTAATAGTCTAAGGAGAGAGAGATACAGACACAGAGGGACAGAAAGAGAAAGACACTGACAGACTGAATGGAGGAGAGAGAGAGATACAGGGATAGAGAAACAGAGACAGAGGGACAGAAAGAGAGAGACAGTGACAGACTGAATGGGCAGAATGACACTGACAGACTGAATGGAGGAGAAAGAGAGGGTGACAGACTGAGGGTGGAGGTGATTGTATAAGGCTGCTGCTGTGTGAGATGTGACTGAGGCTGTGGGTGAAATACATGATTGTGTCACACACTGGCTCTCTGTGCTCTCCCACTGCCATCTTTCTCCTTCTCCTTCTCTTCACTGTTTCATCTTTTGTTCCAGCATGCAAACCTCTGAGCGCCAAGAAATACCACCTAGATCTCTACATCTCTGTATCAGCTGCCTAGGCCCTGTCTCTGTGGTTCTATTCAAAACTGACGTAATAAAACAAAAGATCTTTCTTTATCTCATGTAAAATATGCATACCATATCTGGATGCCTGATTAGATTCAAGAATACTGAACAAATGAGTTATGAGATCCAAATATTCACAAGGCACCAATGCTGGCCTCTAATCCTGGTCTGTCTCATATCGTCTCTGAAGACACATGAGCCTGCGTGTCCTAACTTCTGCACAGTGGGTCTCAGTAAAGAGAAACTCGTGGTGCAGGTTTGGGAGCCCAAGCTTATCGACTCTGGCCAACACAAACGGTCATAATTATGTAAACATATTTTCTCTCCAGGTCCAGTTAATATAGAGCAGGCCGGATGATTGCTGAGCGATTGCATATTGCCAGAACAAAGCTTTGCTTTCTGATGCATACCAGGCATTCTTCCCAAGCATACGCCCTCTTAGCGTCAGATGTTCTGTCGCTACATATCACTGCTAGAGGCGAAACTAAATTTACTCAGTTTCCCTCCTGACCCCAAATACAGGTGGTCAGCTAAAGCATGTTTGGTGACTGTGCCTTTGGGCTGGACCTAATAGATAACAAGTACAAATACACACTGTATAATTAAAAGTAAAAGTAGTTGCAGCAAAATTATTGTGTTTATGCCTTTATCCTGTTCATCATGAATATCATTACTTTTGTCTAAAACTCTTTTGAACTTTAAAAATACAGGTAAGACTTTTTATAAAATTGTAAAAAAAATTGTATTAAAATTTTATGATGAATGGACAAATAAAAAAAGGGTCCTGGCATTAGACAGGAATGTGCTAGAGGTACCAAAATTGGCACAGGTCAAGGTCCTTATGCCCTGATTACATGTCCCAAATGTGGTGTTTGTAGGATCAAAGGTCATGAAGTTACACCCTGTAACATACTGTAAATGTGACATAGGACTTAGGCCACGATTTGAAAAAGCAAATGGAATGGGTCCTGGTATTGGACAGGAATGTGCTAGAGGTACCAAAATCGGCACAGGTCAAGGTCCTTATGCTCTGATTGCATGTCCCAAATTTGGCGTTTGTAGGATGTGAAAATTATATGGTAAAATATATGGGTTACATTAAAAGGTTCAGAATGAATTTCCTTCTCTGGTTCTGTTTTTTAGATTTTGCTATGACTGTGTAGGTTTAATGGAATATCACACAGTGGAGGGTCTGTTTGAGGTTATTTTAAGGGGCGATCTGTCCAAAGAAATAGCTTTTAAAACTACACTATGTGCCTTTTTTGTTGAAAGTTATATAAATAAGCCAGAAAAAAAAGAAAAAAAGAAACACTAGCACATGGCTTCTATGCTGTTTTCACTCAGAGGCTATTCTAGAGTCTGCTGGGGCCTAGGTCAAAACTCAGAGGGTGCAGCTCTAAACGGTGTTCATCATCAATATGTTATAAATAATCAGACGCCAACAAAACTGTAGTGCAGCAATGCACTACACTAGACTCCCCTTCTTTTAATAGCTTGATGCAGTCTGAGGCAGGTGTGTGATGGTTTAGGTATGCAGTTTGAGACAATGTGATTTTTTGGCGAAACCTTACTTTTAAGCTCCTCATAAACTCACCCACTGCTATGCTCATATGGTTTGTGTTTTATTCCTCTCACCTCGTTAGTCCTTCCTAAACCTCAAGTGAGCTATAAAACCACGTCTCCGGGTGTGATCGAGGCCAACTGTACAGCCGCGGCCCGCCCCAAGGCTGAAATCGTCTGGAACGTGGAGGGAGACAACAGGACCATGGGACCTCCTGTGTCATTGGCAATACCACAGGGTGATGGCACCACGCTGGTCATCAGCACCCTGACTGTACAGGCCCGACTTCTGAAGGACGTGTCAGTCAAATGCCTCGTCCACCACAAAGCACTGGAGTCTGCCATAGCCGTGTCCATGAACACCAAGA
This sequence comes from Prochilodus magdalenae, assembly GCA_024036415.1. Classification (NCBI taxonomy): domain Eukaryota; kingdom Metazoa; phylum Chordata; class Actinopteri; order Characiformes; family Prochilodontidae; genus Prochilodus; species Prochilodus magdalenae. Next base: position 148,004 of record JAMWET010004065.1, on the reverse strand, counting down.
GTGAGTATGAGGATATCATCCATGCTCCACTATATACTAATTAATAGGTGTTTAATCAGGGGCCTCCTTTAACAATATGCCTAAATGTTATGTAATAATTTGTTTTGCATGCAAAAACATTCATATAAGCGCATAAAGTTCACATATCATGGACCATAATGGCTGTAGCTCACTGTACTGCCCTTCTATGTATCAGGTAGGGAACCTGCACTCATCTGTGCACACTTTCATTACCAAGTCACTTTTTATGAATTTGTGAATTTTTCACAGTTCTGCTGGATAATAATTCTATTATATAGTTGACAGAACTCAGAGCCCCATCAGTATTAGTAGCGTCCCTTCATTCATCTTCCGAGATGCTTATCCATCTGGGTTTTGCGGGGAGGAGGGGGTGTGGTTTACTGGAGCCATTCCACACACTTATTGGGCAGAGAGGAGGAAACACCTTGGACAGGCCACCAATACATCACAGGGCAAACACACACAATCACACCTAGGAGGCATTTTGGCATCACCAATCAGCCTGACAGCACGTCTTTGAATGGTGTGAGGCAAGCCGTGCAGACACAGGGAGAACATGCTTACACCACACAGAAAGAAACCTGGACACCCCAGCCGCGAGTCGAACCCTGGCTCTTTCTGGTTTGAGGCTGCAGCGCTGCCCACCACACCACTGTGCCACCCTAATGTCATAACAAATATGGGTGAATGAAAATGTTGGCCTCCAATTCGTCATGTTCGACATTCATGACAGCAGGCATCAGCCCACACTGAGGTTATAGTTGCCTCCCTTGTCCAGATTTTCATTTTCTGACCATATTTGCATTTAGCCACAAAAAGTGTTATTGTTTTGAAGCACAGTGCCTGTTCCATCACATTGATGTGGACCTCCGCTCAATGACATTTCGGTTGAGGCTGTTTAGGGTAATTTGGAGACACAGGTCCTTTATCCTGCATGAATCAGGAAGTCAAATGAAGCACAGTTTACATCACTGGACTTTCCTTGGTAAAAACATTCAGACTCAAATAAGGCTTAAAATTATTATAATAATAATTATTTAAAAAATAACAATAATAATAGGCACCACTATGAGTGGGATGGAAGTAAAACTGATATGAAAGTCTAATGGTGTGCTATCAAAAGTATAGTCACTGTATGTATAATGCCGTGAAAGTATCATTACCATGGAGAGTGTATGTACAATAATTAAAGCATAAAGCATAAATATTATACAGGAGAACAGTGCAGCTATGTATTTCAGACGTCATCTAAAACCGTCCAATCAGAAAGCCAGATGACAGTAGAGGGTAGCTGTACACTGTAAAGAACAGTACAGAAGGTATTATACATAAATCTTATAGGGATAGACAAAGTGGCAGTGCACAGTGATATGAGTATGGAGAAGTGTACTGTGTAATGTCCAGCTGGTGTTCAGTTAGCCTGAACTGTTCAGTGTCCTGGCACGGTAAAGAGGAGTTGTACAGTGGGATCGCTGTTGGCACAAACTATCTCCTGTACCTTTCTTTGCTACAGCTGGGCTGTATGAGTCTGTTGCTGTAGGTGCTCCACTGTCTGACCAGAAGGTCATGAAGGGGGTGTGATGTATTGTCCAGGATAGCAGTGAGTTTAAGTGACCTCCTTTTGACCACCAGCCCGAAACCATCCAGTGGACAGCCCAGAACTGAGCCAGCCTTCCTGATCAGCTCGTTGAGCTTTTTAGCACCTGCTCCTCTGATGCTACCTCCCCAGCAAACTGCCGCAAAGAAGACAGCCCCCGCAACAACAGATGATTTACAACATCTTGCAGCACACATTGAAAGACCTGAGCATTCTCAGAAAGCAGAGTCTGCTCATCCTCTTCTTGTACACAGCCTTGGTGTTGGCCTTCCAGTCCAGTTTGTTGTCAAGCAGGACACCCAGGTATTTGTAGGTATCTACCAGCTCAACATTCTGACCATGATGGTAATAGGGCTGATCGTGGACCTCTTCCTCTTGAAGTCTACCACCATCATCCATCTCAAAAGACATCAAGGCATGTTTTGGACATGACCATGAGCCAATGGCACACATAATGCTGCTTGCGAGTGAACATTTTAAATAGTTCATCTGTAAAAGAGGACTAATAGGCGTCCGTCCATGTATTGCCTTGGATGGAGGACTGGGAGTTGAAAAACCGGGCTGTCCGGCTTATAACCATATGTGTGGTCATGGTTTGATGCAGCCTAATCTTGGTGAAAGGGATCATGCTAATATATGTTTTCCTCATGATGCTATTTATGCATTAAACAAAGCTCAGAGGCTAACGCTTAAAGACCTAATACCCAGCTCTGGTCTCCCAGTGGTTCAGAGTTCACCTCTCTTTGAGCATGTTTTTCCTGGCTCAGATTTTCAGAACTCAGCTGCTCTTGGACAAAAATATCAGGCTGAACTAAACCCAGAAAAAATAGAGGAATGAACAGCATCTGGCTCTTCAAAGCCGAGCCTAAGAGGTTCTCACACGCAGGTGATGGGTGGAGAAATATAGAGACAAACCTCAACTGCGTAATAGAAGGTACTATGAGCTTCCTCCCTTCTTAATGACTGTATTTTATTCAGCTTTATTAACGTGACACACAAGGACAAAGAGAGGATGTATTTTGTATTTTGGCAAACCGACATTGCGAGCAAGAAAACATAACGTATAGGAATGAGTGATACCCAGCCTCCACTATTCAATGGATCAATAATACATGTTTCCATTTCGGTGTAAATAGTGTTCTGAATGTGTGGGGATGCTTGCTGAGACACTGTTCCTCCAACCATAAGGAGACCATGGAGGTTCATTTATACAGTCATAGGAAACATTGAAGCCCACAGAAAGGTCCAATTCCACTTACTGATCACTATGGCCAACGTTAGCCAACATGGACACTGGCAGACTACTCTGGGGGCAGAACTTAATGAGTTAACATGTATGTGTCATGTTAGGTAAGATAACATTTATGCAAACTTTAAAGGAGCAATGTGTAAGATGAGCTGTCGAATTCATACTCCAAACAATAGGGGGCAACATATCACCAGAGAGTGCTATTGTCCACTGCTGTTTTAAGAAATGCACAGTCCATCCTCCTCAATGTTAGCTTTAAGATCTGTTGTGCTACCCAATTGCGATCTCAGCATCACATTTCAACCCTTTAGTCTCCAAGAGTATCTCCTGTTTGCCAAGAGCAGGTGGCAGTGTTCACTTACCAAGTGCTTCAGTCATCGATATGTATGCTGTTCAGTTTAATGTTATATATACGCTATCAGGGTAGCAGCACTAAGGTTTTATTCTCTCGTGTTGGACTAAGTCCACCCCAGGCTGCAGAGACTCACTATCACCTCTTGAGGTACAAAGTGGTATTACAAATCAGGATTGGCGCTAGCTTACATCACATTACATTTTTGTTATTTGTCTGACGAGCTTATCTAAAGACGACTTACAATTTAATAATTTCTTACAAAGCTAGCTAAAGGTAGTGTCAGGAGTAATGGCCAGAAGCTCTTATTAGTATAGGGTACTTGCCTAGGTAAGGAATTGACCACCAGTCTACTGCATGGGAGGCAGAGGTGTTACCCATTATGCTATATCAACCAGTCAAGCGGGTTAGCATGCTAACTTCAGTAGATATCTCTGTGACACAAACCCTCAGAGCTGTTACTTCTTCACATTCAGTTGGTAATTTTTGCTTATAGTGGAATGTTTCACACTAAAACTCTTACATATGGCTCCTTTAATATTACGGCCTAGGACTGTGGCTGCCAAACAAAGTATGGGTCATGCTCTTAAATCAAGTCTTGGCAAACCTAATGTGATATATTCCTAAATGGTTCTAAATTTTGAACTGTAAGTGCTCTGTGTCTCCATCTTCTGACCCACATTTCCAGCTGTCCCTCTTAGCCTTTGCTTAATTCCTACTCATGCCAGCTGTTTTTCTGAGGCTGTTAAAAGGGCTAATGTCTAGTTGAATCCCTTGTGTCAATCCTTGATCATTTTCCAACTACTCTTTATCTCTTAGAATTCAGGAAGTCGTTTTCTCACAGTCTAAATAAATAAAGTATCTTCCGTATGGCAACTTTACAGGAGAGGACAAAAACCTTATTCTATTTTAATGTAAGTCAATGGAACCAGACCTTCCTCCTGGTGATTTTTGATAAAACAGCAGCCGCTGTGTTCAAATGAAATTGGCATGATTGGAGATACATGTGTTTTATTGGACAGCAGGGATTTATGTGTGAATGAGCTGTGTGCATGAGCTTGTAACGTGCCTCATTCAGAGAGTGATCCAGGCTGAAACACATCTTATAACTTCGGCATGAATGGACGGGGCTAACCTGCTGTAGGCTGAATAGTAGGACATATGACGCCATAAAAACAATACATTCAAAACGGGCAGTTTTTACATTCTTATTTCCATATATTGACTGTATGGATTATTAGTTTTGGAATGTTTACACACTATCCTACATCAAGCCCATGCTATGAACCTTTTGATCAGCATAAGCAAAGTATAAGCATGTCTATTATTGAAGATGTGTATGTAATGTGTAAAATAAGAGCAAAGAGTTACAGGGGTTGGACAATGAAACTGAAACACCTGTCATTTTAGTGTGGGAGGTCTCATGGCTAAATTGGACCAGCCTGGTGGCCAATCTTCATTAATTGCACATTGCACCAGTAAGAGCAGAGTGTGAAGGTTCAGTTAGCAGGTAAGAGCACAGTTCTGCTCAAAATACTGCAATGCACACAACATTATGGGTGACATACCAGAGTTCAAAAAGAGGACAAACTGTTGGTGCATTGTCTTGCTGGGCGCATCTGTGACCAAGACAGCAAGTCTTTGTGATGTATCAAGAGCCACGGTATCCAGGGTAATGTCAGCATACCACCAAGAAGGACGAACCTCCACCAGCATCACGTAGTGACCTGGCCACTATCCTGCAAGAAGAATGGCTTAAACTCCCTCTGACCACTGTGCAGGACGCAGTATGTCATTCCCGAGACGAACTGACGCTGTATTGGCCGCAAAAGGAGGCCCTACACCATACTAATAAATGACTGTGGTTTAAAACCAGGTGTTTCAGTTTCATTGTCCAACCCCTGCATATTGCTGTCATATTAATGTTAATATGCAATTAGCACACATGAAGTCGCTTATGTAAACTGGCATAAACTAATACATTGCAGGTGGTGTTTTTAGTTAGAATTATAACAGCATGGTAGTGCATTGGGTAGTGCTGCTACCTCACAGTCAGAAGGGTCTGGGTTTGTTTCCTAACCGGAGCATCTGGTGTCTGTGTGGGATTCCTCTGGGTGTACAAAGTTCCTCCCACAGTCCAAAGACATGCAGTCAGGTTATCAGAGATACTAAATTGGTCCCCTAGAGGTGCCCGAAGGTGTGTATGTCTGTACGTCTACCCTGCAATGGACTGGCAGCCAGTCCAGGGTGTTTCCTGCCCTGCACACATTGAACCCTGGGATAGGCTCCAGCACCCCTTGAGGCCCATAGGAATAAAGCAGTTTAGATGATGAGTGAGTGGGTGTTGTGCATTAAATATATTACTAATATTAAGAGAAATTATGAGAAACTAAATACACGTCTCTCTCTCTCTCTCTCTCTCTCTCTCTCAGTTGGAACAGCACTGGCCATCTTGATCTCAGTGACCGCAGTGGCCTTTCTGCTGGTCATCTGTCTTTGTGTCTGCCTATGGAAGTGCGTCCTGCGTAAAGATGGTGAGTCTGTGTGTGTTGTTCCCCACTACAATAGACAAGCCTGCATTTCTTTTCAGTTCCCATAAATCATTCATTCATATAATAACCAAAACCATACACTCAAGGCCAGGGTATGTGTTTAACAATTAAGAGGGGACATATTTGCTGATCTTTATAACCGTCAAAACTGCATTATTTCTCAAAACAATAGATCACAGTGCACAGCAGAACTCAGGAAAAGCATTGGGGTCCTCAGACTAGGACTTTATGCTGAAAGCTATTGTCAGTAAAGAAATGCTTTGGCCAGACTTTAACACTGCCTACCACTAATGTAGTCAATGAGGCAAAATACATTTTGTGGCTGGAGTTTGCTTGAGCTATGAGGCTAATGCAGCTTAGAGCTACTGGAACTTTAATATAGCAGGGGAAATTCCACAGATGTGTCAATGTTTATGCATGATTGAATATTTAAGGTAAGTATTTCTGAGTGGTTTGATGTGAAATACTCAGTTCCAGAGAAGCTTACTGAGTCTGAATTTTACCAAGTGGTGATGATACACACCAGGCATCTAAAGAGCTTGACTGATGTGCTGACTGATGACTGAGGCATTGTTTCACAACAGTTCTGAGATAAATTTTTTAAGACTTTATAACTTCTCAAAGCAGAGAAATATGTAGATGGTGTTACTAGGCAGAATAGTCCCCATAGAAAACCTACTGTCGTCAGATTTACCATATTTTGGTCATTATCAATAATATAAAAGTTCGGAAGACATTGTAGATTCATTGAACAGAACCAAAAACCATGAGACAAGCGAGGGTCGAAACCAAACAATCAAATAGAGACAGTAAACAAGTTTAAGGGAGAACCAAAAGGCAGAAGCCAATAAACAAACAGAAGTCACAACCAGACAGACAAGAGTAATCGTAAGTCAACAAGGTGGCAATACCACACAAAGAGTGAGCGGGAACAGACTGGTGTATAAACAGGGGAAGGTAACGAGGCACAGGTGAGACGAATGAGACAAACTCGGATGAGGCTGAACAGGAAGGTGGGTTGTGATTGGTGAACTGGGAGCACATGGGTATGGTGTTACGTAGAGATGGCTGATGGGAGATGTAGTTTGTAGATTTTTAGAGTGTCAGAGTGAAATGACTGTATTTATGTTGTGGACATTGTGAACCTGGGTTCGCTAACTGTGATGTAGAACAGCAAGTGAACAAAATTTACACTGACATGCCAAAACTCATGGGATAGCAGTATGTACATTGATCATGAAGTGGTGTTACACTAGGGGACGGCTTAGGAATGACCACACCTGTTTAAGTCGTAAGGGGTTATCTTGTGAGGAAGGCTCAACCACTGTGCTCATGACTAGGTTATGTGAATTATCACACGGGATAGTGGAATGAAGGTTGAGCGTGCCGGCTGCACTATTAGTCAGAAGTATCCAAAACCAATCAAACTTGGACCTCATGTACAGTGCACTATCCCATCATCCATAAGGGGGGGCAAATGGTCACCAAGCAGTGAAACGTAGCAGACACCGGTTAATAGGCATAATCATACTGGCCAGAGTACAACTTGACACGCAGGATGTGGGTGTTCCCAGGCTGTCCACTAAGAAAATGCCACAGCATAATCAGTCCACATGCTTTTATCCCATGACTTTCTGAGCATCAGTGTAAGACAACCATGTACTTGTCTAGTTTTAAATTACAGCTCCAAGTACTCATTTAGCATGATGCTCTCTGAAGGCTATATGCCAAATATGTCCTGGTTGAAGAATTAGATTTGGGGATAAGGATGAAATTGTATATATGGTTAACCGAGCGAGGAACTGAACCCCTGTTGTCACACATCGAGAGTCTAACTTTGCCTCCGCTGAAGCTTCTCTGCTCTGCTTCCCCAAAGTTCTGATTAACCTCACTCATTTTCCATTTGTCATGTTGTGTATACGTATCTGCCCCTGACAATAACACTTTGGGAACTGTTGTCAGCCCTAGCGTTGCTTACTGAGTGTTGCCCCCTGGTTATCTGTTTATCATTCTTGTGTATGACTTTCTACTGCCCTTTGGTTTTCGTCTTTTGCTGTCCCTCTTTGATTGCCTGGTTTCTGATTGTCCTGGTTTTGTCCCAGCTTGTCTCCAGATTTACGCCCAGTGTTGCCCATGTCTGTTTTGGTTGCTCTGATTTCGTCTGCGAGCTCAGAATTGACTCACAGCACCGCATTAGCTCTTGTTACACTTTACCTCCGTGAGCGTCTGTTTCGTCAATCCAGCCTCACACCTCTTTTCTGCAGTGGTGCCAGAACAGTAGTCCTGTTCTATGTCTGGAAACGTGGCACGAAGATGCTTTTGGGAGACCAGTTATCAAAGTGACTGTGACTCCCTAAATCCTCTGTGAGAACTGCAGAGACCCGTCTCGCTCTGGGGCAGAGGTTGTGATATCGCTGATTCCCCACAGCTGTTCTAATGTCATCTTGCTGGTGGGAGTGCTTGGCAGCCGTTTGCTGTGAAATGTCATTTTCACTGTGGAGTAAGGAACATGAAGATGAAGATGGGTCTCTGGGGTCAAGTCTCATTACTGTGAGTCCTGAAACTGTCTATGTGAGAGTGCGTGTGCTGCAAAGAATGAGGATACCCCCTGGACCGCTAACACAGTGGCTTCTTGTTTGTCCACAAAGCATTATTATTGGAGGTGGCATTGATTCAACACTCTGTATACGTATATGACTTCTGACTCAAATGTGCCGATTGTTTGCACATGAATAAAATGTGTTACATCAACAAAGATCTTGCCAAAAGAAGTAAAATGGAAACTAGCAGTTGTGTTATAATAGATTTTATTTATGTGCAGCTGTAACCGGTGGTACGGCTACCAGTGATGGAGAAAGAAACTCTGCACTGTGTTTTTGATGTGAGGATTTAATTCTGATAAATCCTCACAGAACTCTGGGGTGCGAAAGTTTGGGCAGCGTTGTTAATTTTCCTGATTTACCTTTATAAAGCATTGATTGTTTGGATAAAAAAATTCCGTTAAATATATCATATAGGGGACAAACACAGTGATATTTGAGAAGTGAAATAAAGTTTATATGAATTACAGAATGTGTGCAATAATTGGTTAAACAAAATTAGGCAGGTGCATAAATTTGGGCACCAAAAAAAAAAACCTCTAGTAGATCCTCCTTTCACAGAAATAACAGCCTCTAAACGCTTCCTATAGCTTCTAATGAGAGTCTGGATTGTGGCTGAAGGTATTTTAGACCTACCATTAGTAGATTTTGAGCAGTGTTTAGGGTCATTGTCTTGTTGGAAGATCCAGCCCTGGCGCAGCTTCAGCTTCGTCACTGATTCCTGGACATTGGTCTCCAGAATCTGCTGATATTGATTGGAATCCATGTGTCCCTTAACTTTAACAAGATTCCCAGTCCCTGTACTGGCCACACAGCCCCACAGCATGATATAACCACCACCAAATTTTACTGTAGGTAGCAGGTAGTTTTCTTGTAGTGCCGTGTTCTTTTTCCTCCATGCATAACGGCCCTTGTTATGCCCAAATAACACAGCACCTTATTCCAAAATGAAGCTGGCTTGTCCAAATGTGCTTTAGCATACCTCAAGCGGCTCTGTTTGTGATGTGGGCGGAGAAAAGGCTTCCTCTGCATCACTCTCCCACACAGCATCTCCTTGTGTAAAGTGCGCCGAATAGTTGAACGATGCACAGTGACTCCATCAGCAGCAAGATCATGTTGTAGGTCTTTGGTGCTGGTCTGTGGGTTGACTCTTTCTGTTCTCAACATCCTTCGCTTCTGTTTATTCAAGATTTTTCTTGGTCTGCCACTTCGAGCCTTGACTTGAACTGTGCCTGTGTTTTTCCATTTTCTCACAATGTTTCTCACAGTGGAGACTGAAAGCTGAAATCTCTGAGATAGCTTTCTGTATCCTTCCCCTAAACCATGACGGTGAACAATCTTTGTTTTCAGGTCATTTGAAAGTTGTTTTGAGACTCCCATGCTGCGACTCTTCAGAGAAGATGCAAAGAGGAGAAAAACTTACAATTGCCCCCCTTAAATACCCTTTCTCATAATTGGAGTCACCTGTGTATGGAGGTCAAGGGTCACTGAACTTACCAAACCAAATTTGAGTTCCAATAATTAGTTCTAAAGGTTTTGAAATCAATAAAATGACAACAGTGCTCAAATTTATGCACCTGCCTACTTTTGTTTAACCAGTTATTGCACACTTTCTGTAAATCATATAAACTTCATTTCACTTCTCAAATATCGCTGTTTGTCCCCTATATGATATATTTAACGCAATTTTTTTTATCCAAACAATCAATGCTTTATAAAGGTAAATCAGGAAAATTAACAAGGCTGCCCAAACTTTCGCACCCCACTGTATATATACACACACACATATATACATACACATGTTCAGTGTCAGACTAATTAAGGAGCTTCTATTAAAGGCTGGTGGACTGAGAAACACTACAGTCACTTCACCTACACTGAGCTGATGAAGAGTCCTGTTCCAGGAATGATAATAGGACATTAGAGCCATAGTAAATCATGCTCCTGTTACTCTCCATACTTAAGTACAATACTTTAGTACTTTTTTTTACTCACCTGGTGGTCTAAATGGAGGAACATTTACTTTGGTCATCTCTTCTTTAACCCAACCACATGATTTGTGTTCTGTGGTGGATGAAGTTTTGGTTGTTTGGAACTTAACACTGAAGCAAGATTATTACTACAGTACTTGCAGAGTTTAAACTCAACAAGTGTAATGATGCTACTAAACTACAATGAATAGAACATAAATTTACAGACATTTGTTTGTTAATTACTGGAAATCATTTGGCTTTCCCTGAAGATTAGGTAGGCCCAAGGATTCCCCACCACAGTTCTAGCAGCAGGTAAGGGGAAAGGCCCAGGTCGTCTTGCAGTTCAGTCTGAAGCAGTCACGTTTGGGTGGCAGCGCGCCTTCTTACGTCTTTCTGGCTTCAGCGCGAGGGAGGTGTTCTGCCCCCGACTGGAAACACGGCTACTGTTTTCCTGTGAAAGAAGCAGGAAGGTGGGTGAGTGGCGCCGGTTCTGCTGCTGGCTCAAACTTCGTTTTTACTGGTGTTTCAGATGCTCATTTCAGTAGTTTTGACTGATACGCTGTTTCACCTACATTTACTACTGAACAGTTATTACAATGTGCGAGTCTCAGTCGGGGAACTACACTGGGCTTCACACATGCTTTTCTAACTTCACCACCATGCGAGGTAAAACCCAGCATTGTTACTAAAACTATGATAAAAATAAATGAGGGAAATACAGATCCGAAAATATCCACCCATGATTTCTTCACACTGAGCCGCTGAACATTCTTCCAAACACCGTTTTTCACTTAGGGGTTTACTCAAGTGGTTTATGGAAATATTTGCTGTGGCACTTTTGAGGAGCCTTATTATTTAGCTGTGTGACATAACATCACTGTCATAACAAAGCCTCATAAATCTGAAACAAGGTTTGAGTTCGAAATATTGTAATAAGCTCACTGGATGAGTTACCTAGACTTTTAAAGGTGGTATTAACTTTAGACTCCTGCAGATGGCGCTACACAGTAATGGGCTTTCAGTACATACCGGGTGTGTGACGTGGTACATTGCCGCGAACGTCTCATTCCATGTGTGGAAATGGCAGATGTTAGTCATTGGAGGGTTTGCATTTGGATGTGCCAAAGACCATAGTGTGAAGGAAGTAGCTGAATCTGCAGGTGTATAGAAGCGTACGGTCATACAGGTCTACCAGCAGTGGCTAAAATCCCAGTCTACAGGAAACTCTCCTCAGAATTGGGCCAGGGAGACTCCCACCAAATCTGGCCCAACTGTGAAATTCTTGACAAAAGTGGCTGAACATTGATTTAGCTTACATCCCGAAACCCGTCCGGTCCATGCAAAGTCCAGTCACAGCTGTTATTGGTGCTCATGGAGGTATTACACACCGATATGTATGTTTCAGTCACAGGTGACTCATTTTTTGTCTGGAAGGCTTATAATGAGATTTTAACAGAAGACGCCTGTTCTGTTGGACCATGTTTACATGGCTGGTGTTTTCACAGAGGGCAAAAAAATAAGGATAATAAATGATTTTGACCAATCAGTTCTCTAGATTTCCCAATGCGACTAATTACTATATATCGTCGCTGTACAAAGAAACACAAGCATCTCCAAAATGGTAACATTACAGGAGAGGCCAAAATCCAAACTGAATGACAATGTAAGCCAATGGAACCAGACGTCTTCCCATGTAATTTTGGGCCGTTTCTGTTGATCCATTCATCATGATTTTTTCACACAGTGTCAACAGCAGCTGTTGTGCTCAAATGATGCCTAAAACTAAAAATCAACAAAAATGGAGATACATGTTTTTCATTGGATAGCGATGATATGCATTAGAGTTGTGGACTCTGCAGACTTGCATGAAATTATTTTTATGGATATTCTTTGCTAAACAGGTCTGTCAGTATCTACAGATACTTCGGATTGTTTCTGCAAAAACCCAAACCACTGCTACAGATCACTGACTGAAAAACTGGCAGCCATTCAAGTTTGTGGCTCCCACCTAATGAAATGATGGAAGTGGTGCCAACCACAAATGGTTTCTGAGGTTTATATGACAGGGACAGCAGTCGAGCCAAATACGTTTCTCCATAATGTAGGAAAATGTGGAATGCAACAAAAGTTTGGGAAAGAATTTGAGTCATGTGTCATTCTTAATCTTTTTCCCCAAAGGTTAGAAATTCATTTTTATACCTAGACCTTTACATTCCTTCATGAAAATCAGCATCTGTTAGTCGTTAACAGGATTTATGCATTTCATTTTTTTATAAAAATTGTGAGATCTAGTCAACATGTCCAGTGTTTCTCATTTTTAGTTTATAGTATGAATATTAGTATAAATGATATTAACAATTATAAATAATAATTAATATGATACAAGATTATTTACTTGTTGGCAGTTGTTTTATCAGGACAAGAGGTCTAATTCGATTGTCAGATTGTTGTACATGTTTCAAACATCTATATCTATAGTTAAATTTGCAATGGTGGTGCAACAACAACAACAACAACAACAACAACGATCTATAAATAATGTGAACTGTCTTTTTCTGCAGTATGCCATGTGCTGTGGACCATGGAATGTAGATGACTGAAACTGTACACATGGAGCAGCTTTAATAGGGGGAAACCAACATTTACAGTCACTAAAGGAGGCAAAAAGCATGACACATATACAGGAAATGATATAAGCAAGAATGAGGAAATGGCTCAGAAATGCACACAACAGCAATAGCAGGAGGCAAAGCAAACGATGCGGTACATATGCTCGAGGACTGCCCGCAAATGGCACCTGAATATTCTTCACACTCGCTTCAACAGCATGACACCAGGAGCGCGCAGGCCTAAAGAGCAAGTAACCTCAAGAGTGTTCGGTTTAAAGATGTGTGTTTGGAAGAGACTCAAGCCACGTGCAGGCCCTGCATGTGTGCTGCAGGTGTTGCACTCAGTGTGTCAGTCATGCAAGTTCATTTGTTGTCTTCTCTGGCTTCATTCAGATTACAGGCACCTGAATGGAAAGTCATGTGAACGAACTAATGCATTTTTACTCACATCCCAACACGTCTCATCTTCCTCTCCTGTAAACCATGACAGTAAACAAATCTGGCAACTGAGCTGTATCTCAAGGAGTTTTAGGTACAAGGCTGCTGCTGGGTTCATGTTGTAGAGAGTAGGCTGGAACTGATGGTGCAAATTGATCATATACACCAGCTGGAGACCAGAAGGGGGACCTTAAAAACTCAAGCTGCCCTTCACAACGAAGAATCTGCAGGTGTATGGAAGCGTACGGTCATGCGTATCCACCACAGTGGCTAAAATCCCAGTCTACAGGAAACTCTCCTTGGAATTGTGCCAGGGAGACTCCCACCAAATCTGGCCCAGCTGTGGAATTCTTGACAAGAGTGGCTAAACATTGATTTAGCTAACGTCCCGAAACTCGTCCGATCCATGCCAAATCCAGTCACAGCTCTTATTGGTGCTCACAAAAGGTATTACACACCTATATGTATGTTTCAGTCACAGGTGACTCATTCACTACAAAGAGGCCAATAAAAATATTGTACAATGACTTGTTGCATAAACTTTCACCCAGCTAAGAACATTTTCCCTCTACTGCAAAATAGCTATATACTAAAGTTTATATTTCATGTAAAAGAACTTCTACAGATACCATGAAACAACAAGAGAACCTCTTTTACGATGAAAAACCTTTGGTTGAAACAGAGACTGGAATTACAGCAGCTTGAGTAAGATCTCCTGATGAGACCTCCAGCAATGTCTTTCAAGACAGTAATCCCATATGGGAGTCTTTGAAATTGCCAAACCCCACTTTATTTCACAAGAGATCCAGTCAGATTGTACATTAGACACTGCTCTATTTCATCTGATTAAATGTCCTGCATGTTGTGGCTCACAGTCCGAGTTGGGAAACGATGGTTAACTAGATTCCTTCAAGATGGTTAACAAGATTCCTTCAGGGCTGGGAGTAAACTTTCTTCCGCTAGACATTTCCTGTTTCCTGGAAAGTCATTTACGACCATCAACATCTCATTTCCAACCCATTGTGTATGTGTGTTTACATGACCTTTCAGTTGCTGAGGTTAAGGCAGTGGTGGATGAAGAACGCAAAGCACGTAGGTGAGTTAGAGATACCCAGTGTAAAATAAGGTATCCAGTAAAAGTAGACGTTACTCCCACCAGACCTCCACTGGAGTAAAAGTACTAAAGTATTTACCTTCAAATGTACTTAAGTGTGGAGTAGCTTATTATGGCTCTAATGTCCTATTATCATTTCAGACTCTAAATCAATTTCAGACTCTAAATCAAAACAAAGTGACCACTGTTCCCGGACTCAAAGTAAAAATACGCCAAAATGGAAAAACATCTGTATAGATACATCAGCACACTACTTACAGTACACTAACACATTACACTTACTGAGTTACTGTACACCAACACACTACGTACAGAACACTAACACACATTACACTTACTGAGTTACTGTACACCAACACACTACGTACACCAACACACTACTTACAGTACACTAACACATTACACTTACTGAGTTACTGTACACCAGCACACTACTTACAGTACACTAACACATTACACTTACTGAGTTACTGTACACCAACACACTACGTACAGAACACTAACACACATTACACTTACTGAGTTACTGTACACCAACACACTACTTACAGTACACTAACACATTACACTTACTGAGTTACTGTACACCAACACACTACTTACAGTACACTAACACATTACACTTACTGAGTTACTGTACTGTACAGCACCAACATTACACTACTGAGTTGTACACCAACACACTAACAGCACTACACATTACACTGAGTTACTGTACACCCAACACCAACACGCATTACACTTACTGAGTTACTGTACACCAACACACTACTTACAGTACACTAACACATTACACTTACTGAGTTACTGTACACCACTGGTTTAAGGTGAGAGTTGGCTTAGGTGGGACACAGCAACATGTGTAATACCCCACAAACATAGAAATACAAATTTTGCATGTGTGTGTTTAGTGCATCAACGCTTACACAACACGCAGGCTATATAGGCTGCAAGTGACCCTCAAGTGCTGCTGGGAAGGTCGTGTAATGTAGGGCAGGGGAACTTTCAAAAAAAGAGACCACAGGGCCGTTCAAGCAAATACATTACCGCAGCCTACTTCATCTGGAAAGACCCACTTCAAAGCCCAAAAATGTTGCAAATGAAAAAAAAGGAAAAAAAGTTTGAATAAAGAAAAAATATGAATAAAATTAAATTTATTTGAAAATTAACCTACTTTTTTTTGCTTTTACAAATTTGTCTAGGAGGTTTTCTCACTTTTGATAGCAAACTTTTAAATCTCTCCTGAGAGTTTCCTCAAACATCAAAGTGTCTTTCTGATCTCTCAGTAAGGGATCACAGTTCTGGTGCTGACACCTTCGTACCTGCTTTAAGAGCCACTCCACAAAATCCTCCATCTTTGTTTCATGGCATGCTTTTTTTTTACTGACCAATCACAGCCTTTGTGGCATGGTGTTTGATTGTCTGCAAGTCTGTGCGAGACATCTGCTGTTGGTTTTTCTTCCATTACGCCGTATTGCTTGCCGAAACCAGAGGAACATTGTCTCCGCAACATGCATGCTGAGGCCATGAGAACAAGTCTTGCCATTCACTCATGACACATTAACCAATCAAACACGTAGAAATGTTAAGCTGTAATACAGCTCATACTTGTTTAACTACACTGTTGTGCAGTTCATATTAAAATTAAAATTGAGGTTATGAATTGTTATAGTTAATCAGCTAGCTAGTTTATAAATAAACCAGTGGTCGGTTAAGTGTTGGGCTGCTTTTAAGTGGGATTTTACTTATTTTGATTAGATTCTTGATTTTTCTTGTTGTTGTGTAGTTCATATCATATCTAATAAAATAACTTGGTTATAAAAATGGTTGTTGTAATGAATTAGCTCGCTAGTTTATTAATCTCACTCTACACTTGCTATAGCAAAACCTACTGAAAATTAAAATTAAAGGCTCTTTTCTGTCGAAATGTGGTGTTAAAAACTAAATTATGGTTGTAAAATACTTGTTGTAGTTTATTAACTTCAGCATTTTAGTTCATTAGCTGGTTTATAACAGGTAGATGTAAACACAGTTGAAAGCTTTATGTGTTGCAACAGAAAAGTCCAACTATTAACTGGACTGGGACGACAAACAAAGCCTGTCCACTTCAGTGGGAAATTATTCAGCTATAAAGCAACCATAGAAGAGCCCAAAGAATCGTTGAGCTTTTAATTCTTTTGCAAATTTCCGATTTACCTCACCTGGTGGGATGGGTTGGGAAAACTGGGGGTCATTTCTGTTTCATATGTACGCACCAGTCATCCCTGCAAATTGAATATTGTTCCTGCTGGTGGTCCCTGCCTGCAGCGTGTTTTTACCTGTCTGTATTAGTTGTGCTATGGGCCTCTGACTAATTACACAAACAGAACAGCTCCATCATGCTTAGTTACGTATTCCTGCCCATTCCTGTTCAAATAAAGCCTGCAGAATTGGGTCTGTAATACGGCCTGTATAGGAATGTACTGAACGCTGTGTTCTGAGAGGCTAAAGAAACAGGAAATCAAACAGAAGTGATACAGGTTGTGGTTTGTGTGTAGTAAGACCTCCTTCCTGTCCAACATTGATGAACCATGTGGGGGTGGTGAATATGTAAAAAATGATGTCATTCCTGTATGGCTCTATATATGTGATATAGTTTTTGGAACATTTGTTCAAACCGCAGTCCAATATGACAGCTTCACAGAAGAGAGCAAAAACCACATTAAATTTGAATGTAAGTCAGTGGAAGCAGCTTTTCTGAGCTATGGGCCTTTGCTGGTAGTCCATTCATCATGAAGTGTTCACAGTGTAAACAGCAGCTGCTGTGTTGACCTATAAAGTAACCTATAAAGTAAAAATTGTAGAAAATGGAGATACATGCGTTTCTTTCGACAGTGACGATATTTAAGCAAATGTTTCAGTCTATTTAAATCCAAGAGGCTGAGATATCCAACACAACCCCCTAAATTTCATCATAAGTAAACACTGATTATGTAATAATAATAATAAAAAAAAATGTATTTAAACATAAACTATAACAATTTAAAAACTCTTGTACAATCACGTCACTACTGAAACCAAAGTTTATACATAGGCTGAGCCTTGTTTTAGCCACACCCCTGCATTTTAAAGCAGAAAATCAGAATGCATCAAGGAAATTTGAACCCAGCATAAAATTAGTAACATTAATATCTGTCACTACCGAAACACACTTTTTTTTTGCCAGTATCGGCTAGGTAAGTTCTATTCTCATGGTTGGTGTTGCTAAGCGGATAACACCACTACCCGCCAGGGTGCCAGCACCACATGTGGAAGGCTGGGGTTCGAATCTCGGTCTGGGTGACTATGCTGTGCTACACCAATAAGAGTCCTTGGGCAAGACTCCTAACACTACAGTGGGCTACCTGTAATATGATTAACCTTGTAAGTCACTCTGGATAAGAGCGTTAGCTAAATACCATGAATGTAAATAATTGTCTAGTCATTGGGAACAGGTAAAGTAGCTGCTCAAGCAATAATCTATTTTCAGTAATATCTTCATGTAACATAAACGGGACAGTGTGTGTATGCGTGGATATGTTTGTGTATTTGCCCTCGACGGGCAGCCTCTCCAGGAATAGCACTGACATAGGCTCCAGTATGCTCCATGACCCAGAAGGATAAGCAGATGAATGAATAAATGAATGGATGGATGAATGGATGAGTACATTGGATGGATGGATAGGTGAGTGCACTGGATGTGTATAACAAAGTGATGTTTGTGTCTCTGTGTTTACAGATTGAAGAGCGCTAACCACCAGAAGCTTCTGAAGGAGACGATGAGCTCCAGCTCTAAATCAGACTGAACACTGAGCACAGAGACTCCGCCCTGTTTCACCTTAGGACAGCACTGAACTCCTCTGTATGACCAGCCATGTTTATTAGGAAGGACCAGATGCTATCCACAGATGATCAAAGCTACAGGCACCAGTGTATGTATGAGTACATGGTGAAGTGCGATTGCAGAACTAATAATATATCTATTGTTCTCTTACTTAGTTTTGTTACTTAGGGCTGTGTGCAAACTAACACATGCCCACTGATGATTTATGAACACATGTACATAGAGCCCCTTTGACACATGCAGTCGTACATGTTCTTTCAAACTCCTAGGCTGACAGGGTAGTTAATCCAGCACATTTCTGGAATGGGAGTCAAATGTACAATGGGAACAGAAGAGGAAGATGTTCTGATTTGTCCTGTAACCATATATTCTGGTTATATTATAATAAGGTATTAAACGACATGCACCTTTATGTATCAAATATTATAAAAAAGAGAATTGGCTTTATTTCAGCACTCTCTGTAACGCACAAGCACAGGCCATCTGCATTCACGAATCCCAGAAAAGGATTAGAGACACTTGGGAAACAAGGATATGCTCACAAGCAAACAGGCTTAGAATGGCATGTAGGACTTTGTGATGAACAACGACAGACCCAGGACTAAATATACACAGGTAAGCTAACACTAGTGATATTTTTAGCTGAAATTGAACCCAAAGTTCAGGACACACTAGGCTGAAAATGAAACCCCCCTAAAAAACAGTAAACAAACAAACACACTTCACATACTTCCTACGATTATTCCAGCATGCAGGCTGTAGTACTCATCATCAAAAGAACAGATGCAAAATAGCTGCACCCAGAAGAAATCAACCCACAGGAATGAAACTGGGTAGGTTTAACATCTGAACATGGTCTTATCGCTGTACCTGACTGACCCAACAGCCAAGATTGCAGACATTCGGCAAGCAGTGATACCCATCCACACGTATTTGGCAGACGGCAATCTACACAATGCAGGATGATATGTGAACGTCGCCACAAGACTGGAATGGTGTCATACCGGACTGTCATGGAGTGACTCAGAATGGCAGCAGGTCATCTTCAGTGACGAGTCCCGCTTTTGTCTTGATGGAGACGATCAATAAATCCCTGTGTGGAGGCACCTTGGTCAGCACCAAGATAAACCGTTTGTTGTCACATGTCCAGAAGGCCTAGTATCCCTCCACCCCACCCCTATCGCACCATCTGCAGGAGCTGTGTGGGAGTATTCAAGATGCATGGGATAGATTATCACAGGACACCATTAGGAACCTCTACAGACCTGGGATGTTGGGTTAGCAAATGTGGTGGCCCAACGCCATACTAAGAGAATCTACTTCTGTTTGTGTTCCTCAATAAATATTGACCATATCAGTCTAAATTTATTATTTATTGTTCCTGGTAACCTGTATCTTCCTTCCCAACAGCACCACAACCCAAACTTCCTTCTGGGTGCAGCTATTCTTCTGATGATGACAGTATATACCACTAAATCCAACATTCTCAACAGCAGTGAGCGGCTGGCCAATCATCCAAGCCAGTGAATTTCAGTGATGGCCTAATGCTTTGCTGGCGCTTTGCTGGTCTCTGAAGATGGCATCTGCATGCTCACAGGGGCTTCACCTTCTGCTTCAGTTGTGTTCTTTATTCTGTGTTCTCAAGTGGAATCAAATCTGTAGTGTTGGGGTTATTTCCTCTTGATAAACAGAATAAACAATGATTACACATCTGGTCTGATGTCCTTGGTAGAAACTGTTAACTGGTTCCCCACATCCACGTCATGTTCAATGTTGATCTGCTGCTGCTCAGACTGCTTAACCTCCTGAGACCCCAGCGTCCTCATATGAGGACATTACATTTCTGCTTTTCTTCACCATCATACTTTTTAAAACGTTGACTTTTTGACCTCATATGAGGACATTGTTTTTTGCCAAAACAACTTTACAGAGACAACGTTTAGTTTTTATACTTGTTAGAGCCTACTAATCACAAATAGCTAGGAGAAATTAAAACTGCACACCAAGCAAGTCCAGGTCTCAGGAGGTTAAACTTGCCTGCCCTGATCGCTTCAGGAAAGAGAACACAAACTATTTCTGATTTTCATGACCATTAAATTACTTTTAAAGTCAAAGGCCATGTTTACATTACAGCTTTTTTTCCAGACCCACTTGCTCTGAGAGTTCAGGCGTGAAAGCTGTTTTTGAGCCTTGGAGCAGTCCAGAGCACCAATTTCTGGTTGTTCTAAGATGAGTGGTCTGGGCTTCACTTTTAGTAAATTTACTGTAGATGTGGAAGCTGTTTTTTCCTGGTCTAACAATCTTCTCATAGACACAATCCAAGCAAAATGGATTCAGCAAACAACTGAAGTTTCCCCCTACCATTTTGCAGACCTACATGCAGAGACGTGAAATATGGAATTGCGAAATTAACCCAATGCTGGAGGTATTTTTGTGTGAAAGCACCAATTTGAGCTGGTTCCCCTAAAGAAGCCCAGAATTCTGAGTGTCAATTGGGACATCAAAACACCCCTAGATTCTAACAATATGCGCTAAGCGCCAGTCTTTTTCTCAGGTTGTCAAGTGGGTTTGGGCGTGGACCCAAGGCAGGGCAAAAGGCGCCGATGTAAATGTTTAACTGCAAACAAACAGGTGCATGCACGTGAAACGATTTGTGCAGGTAGTGAACTGCTTTGGGGAAGGTGATTGTGGAAACTGGGCTGAGGTGAGGATCAAACCTTTGACCCCTGAAGGGATGGCCCCATGTGTTACCACTGCGCCAAGCGCTGGTACATGAGTCAGAAGGGCTTTAGTGGAGGAGAAAAGGGCAGGAAACTCAAACAAAGAAGACGCCAACAGTGGCATGCTTAAACAAAACAGTAATTGTAAAAAAAAAGAATCAAAAACGTCTTGTCTTGTCTTGTCACTGTCTACCCCTCTACAAAGGTGTAGCAGTGAGCATTGTTCGGTAGGGGCTTATATAGTCGGTGCCTCAGGTGTAGCTTGTTGGGTGATCAGCCTGGGGCATTCTGGGGGATGGAGTTCCGGGCTGTTGCCTTGAGATGGCGCCGCCGCTCCCACCCTCTGCTGGCGGCAGGCAGCACCACCCGAACCTTTACACCAGATGTATTCAGTAGGAAAACTTTACACTGTAAAACTTTCATACACTTTGAGCTGCTTTAAACCTACATGAAACAAATTCACGTTTGAGTTCTGTAGTGTTAAGTATGATGCAAATCATTTAAAACACAGTCACAGGCCTTACAAGAGTCTCAAGGTTACGAAGTGAGCAAATCAAAATGTTGATAACACATCATGTGACACATCTACTAAAAGAGAGGCTGACATGTTGGGTGGTTCAAAGGGTTGAAAACCCAGGTAGGTAGTTATATATTTCATCACACTGTCAGTTATCTGAGCCAAAGCAAAGAAAAAAGGACATTTCTCAAACCATACCATATCTTTAAATACTGTAACTCTGTAAACAAAACCAGCTAACGCTAAGTACTGCTTGTGCCACCATCCATTCTTCTTTGCAAGCCTACCGTTATCATTATTTTCGTAGCTAGAGTGTGTTTTAATGAACTTTACAAAGTCAGTGTTTGCATCTATTTGAACGTACAGGGGTTGGACAATGAAACTGAAACACCTGGTTTTAGACCACAATCATTTATTAGTATGGTGTAGGGCTTCCTTTTGCGGCCAATACGGCGTCAGTTGGTCTTGGGAATGACATATACAAGTCCTGCACAGTGGTCAGAGGGATTTTAAGCCATTCTTCTTGCAGGATAGTGGCCAGGTCACTACGTGATGCTGGTGGAGGTTCGTCCTTCTTGGTGGTATGCTGACATTACCCTGGATACCGTGGCTCTTGATACATCACAAAGACTTGCTGTCTTGGTCACAGATGCACCAGCAAGATGTGCACCAACAGTTTGTCCTCTTTTGAACTCTGGTATGTCACCCATAATGCTGTGTGCATTGCAGTATTTTGAGCAGAACTGTGCTCTTACCTGCTAACTGAACCTTCACACTCTGCTCTTACTGGTGCAATGTGCAATTAATGAAGATTGGCCACCAGGCTGGTCCAATTTAGCCATGAGACCTCCCACACTAAAATGACAGGTGTTTCAGTTTCATTGTCCAACCCCTGTATATCTGCAATAATACTGACAACCTTGATAATTTTAGTCATTATGATCATGATATTAAATTTACACTTCTTCATCTCTATCTGGGTCCAAATAAGGGGGATATTAAAAAATCTATTGTCTGGCTACACATTCATCAAAGCATATATTGTCTGGCTACACATTCATCAAAGTATATATTGTCTGGCTACGCATTCGTCAAAGTAGACACAAAGCAGACATTCAAATATATCGATGCAGTGCAAAGAAAAACATTTCCATTTTTGTTGATTTTTATGCATCGTTTGAACACAGCAACCACATGAAGTGTCATGACGAATGGACCAATAGAAATGGCTCAAAACTGCTTGGAAAGACGTCTGGTTCCATTGACTTACATTAAAATTGAAATAGGTTTTTGCCCCTTTCTGGTAAAGCTGCTATTTTGGAGATCTAGGAGATTTTTCTTTGGACAGTGATGATACAGAAAGGAGCCAAAAATGCTAGATTAATGACAAATATATAGAGAAATGGAAAAAAAATACCAATGACAAAATCAAGTCAATAAAAATACAGACAAAATGTAAATTATACCATACAGAGAGTGAGAACGATACGGGGTGTCAAAAATATAAATACGAAATTGCTATTCTGTCTATCTAG
Source organism: Prochilodus magdalenae (assembly GCA_024036415.1). Classification (NCBI taxonomy): domain Eukaryota; kingdom Metazoa; phylum Chordata; class Actinopteri; order Characiformes; family Prochilodontidae; genus Prochilodus; species Prochilodus magdalenae. The sequence goes on along the minus strand of JAMWET010004065.1, from coordinate 124,865 downwards.
AGAGGTAATCTAGAGGTGATGCATGCATCTTTCAAATGCTCTTTTGTTGCTTTAAATGGCATTCGAAGATGCATGTGTAACTGCTGCACAGAATTTGTATTGCAGGCAACTCAAAAGGTGCAACTGTGTGTGAAGGTTTCAGCATATAAAACCACAAGCACAGCAGGGCATAAGTGATGGGAGTGATGTTGGGGGTGGAGTCAGATTGTTCCAAGAAGATGGCAGTTAACAGTCCTCAGATTGGTGCTCTGTATGATGTGCGTCAATCGTATGACCCACACTTATTCATAGACCAGATATCACCTTTACCACACTTTACACTGCCGATGTTTTCTGATATGTGACTGCGAGTGAATCCAGGACCTCTTGAGAAGTTAATCAGATGGTGGTCTTGGGTTTTATCTGAAAGAGCCTCATGCTTGTGCCTCCTCTTTGGTTTCCCTATTATGGGTTTAGGCTGCTATCTCAGTAGACCTCCGCAGCCTTTATGGTGCTTTGGCATTCGCAAACTGGCTTTGCTGATTCTGTCATACACAGAATCATGTGGGGTCTTTTGTAAATGCTTGCTGCTCAGAAGTGGATCCAGTCTGAGGCTGAAAGGTACACAGCGTGGTTATGGAGCTGTTGATGTTGTAGCTGCTCAACACAGATTCTGTGTTTGCGTCACTTTCCTGCAAGTCTGTGTGTGTGTGCATCTGTGTGTGGTGAAGTGTTTGCAAACAGGTTGAGTCTTTGTGCTTTGCTGTCTGTGCAGCGTGCAGTTGACAGCATCAGCTGATGCAGCAGTGGGCGTTAGGGGAGGACAGTAACAGTGCAGAGTGTTCCAGTCCGGAATGCATTGTGTGCGTGTGTGTGTGTATGTATATGTGTGTGTACGTGTGTGTATGCGTGCACATGTGTGCGTAGGTGTGTGTGTGTGTATGCGTGTGTGCGTTCATGCGTGTGTGTGTATGCGTGTGTGTGTGTGTGTGCACGTGTGTGTGTGCGTTTGTGTGTGTAGGTGTGTGTGTGTGTGTGTGTAGGTGTGTGTAGGTGCGTGTAGGTGTGTGTGTGTGTGTAGGTGTGTATGTATATGTGTGTGTATGCGTGTGTGTGCGTAGGTGTGTGTGTGTGTATGTGTGTGCACGTGTGTGTGTGTGTGTGTGTGTGTAGGTGTGTGTGTGTGTGTGTGCACGTGTAGGTGTGTGTGTGTGTGTGCACGTGTAGGTGTGTGTGTGTGTGTATGTGTGTGCATGTGTGTGTGTGTGTGTAGATGTGTGTGTAGATGTGTGTGTGGGTGTGTGTGTGTGTGTGTGTGTGTGTGTGTGTGTGTGTGTGTGTGTGTGTGTGTGTGTGTGTGTGTGTTAGTGCTATGTGGAATGGTGTTATTTTAGCACATTATGCATTACGTTGTTTATATGACCAGTGGACTCTACAGTGCTGTACCAATGCATTGGGACAAAGGTTGCTCTCACCCATTCATTAGTTCTGTGTTTGGTTATTCATGCGGTTCACAACGTGTGTTCCTTAAATACGCAGTAATTTTACAGTCCATTGGGTTCTAGGTCAGTGCCTGTTACTGCTACTTTCGGATTTCTCGGTCTGCATGTGTGCAAGTAATGAAAATGAGCAAGCAGCGTTTGACACAGCAAACCGCGAGATGGCAACAAAACACTTATGGAGTGACACTGAAACCAACTATGCACTCGACCAAATGAGGAATTTCTATTTTATCATCCTTTTTTTTTGTTTACAGCATAAATTATACATTTCATTCACATCAGATCTTCTTCTGTGAGTTTATTGGCCCTTTGCAAAGCATCTGATTAAGGCCTGACTCATGTAGACCTGGACTTTCCCATTATCTGATATCTCAAGTGGCTGATCATTCCTGCAATTCTCGGATTATGAAGTGACTGTAAATGCACTCTATGTTGTATAACAGAGTTCAAGTGTTCTGCCTAAACACTGACATCACAGTTAACATGTACGTACCACGTTACTTACTCTATATGATTATCCAGCAATGACATCATTTATTATCTCCATTTTCATTTTGATAGCTACAACCTGTTGGCTTTACAGTTTGAGTTACTCGGTTCTACTCTCCCTTTTTAGACCCATGCATTTCATACAGCACCATTGCTGTGGTTCTGGAGATTGACAGAGAATATGGGGTATATGCTTCCATATAGCACCACAAAGGGTTCTTCCATGACATGGCAATACTAACAGGAAGGACCCTTTTTGGTTCTATACGGTATAAAGGACATTTCCAAGGTTCTATGTTGAACCATATGCAACATGTTCTCCATCATTCAGAAGAACCATTTCACAATGCAAAGAACTACCTAAGCATGCAGACTGTCTCTTAAGAGGTTAAGGT
>JAMWET010004065.1:40000-117500 GCA_024036415.1 Prochilodus magdalenae | reverse complement strand
TCCACGGTATCAAGTGAAATGTGAGGTACAGAGCATCGCTTATCTTATCGCCTGCATTCCACCTCACTTTTAGATATCAAGTGTTCGTTGGGCAATGTTTCAGCTACATTGCACTGAAAGAGCCATACAGAGGTGGACATTGGCGATTGTGGGGCTCTAGGCAGAGGAGAGGAATGCAGCCCCCTGGATCCTCATTTGGGCTCTGGGTTCTGCAGTCGTGCAGCCATCTACACTGCAGAAAATACAGTCTTGCCAAGTGAAACAATTTACCAAGTGCAATTTCTAGCTCCTGGATTAATCAGAGTGTATCTAATAGATGCTCCCAGCTCCTTTTCCTGTTAGCGTTGTCTTTCTCTTTTCTGAGCTGAGGAGGATGGGCTCCCCCTTGAGCCTGGGTTGCTCTCGAGGTTTCTTCCTTACTGCAAGGGAGTTGTTCCTTGCCCTTGTTGCCTCTGGCTTGCTCACAGGGGGCTTGGGCTCAGATTTTCTTTCGCTATGTCTATACATGGACTCTGTGTTTTTCTTTTCCTGTATATAAGCTGTTTTCCTGTACAGCTGCTTTGGTATAGTTGATAGGTGTCCGGGACAAAGAACTGGGCTCAACGCAACCAGGGTCAAAAGTCAAAAGTGGTTTATTTGACAAATTGACCGACAAAAATCCAAGCAATTGTAGCGGAATAAAAAAATAAAAGGCATTCTACATTTTTTTGTTATTTTATTATTGTTGTAATTAAAGTTTTACTGCTGTTTATAACTTCTGTAATGGAAAATTCGAGTAGATAGATTAGTTTTTCAGTGCCATGTGTTCTAGAGCTCGTTCAGCACAAGTTCAGAACAAAACCAAAGGTAAATAAGCCGTTTCAGCTATTGCCCAGAAGGTGGCGCTTGACGTCAGTCGGAGTAAGGAATCTACGGTTCTGGTAAGAGTGAAAGAGCGGAGCAAATAAATGCAAGACCAGAACCGCGTGCACACTAAACATCGTGCGATTCCTTAGTTCTTTCCAGTTCTTTCCAGTTCACCCTGACCCGGACACACTTGTCCGTGAGAGGGGTAACACAATCATAACAAAAGTATAATTGTGGGTCATAATTAAAAAGACAAGCAGAGGTCGAAAAAACTGAAAGTCAGACAGACCAGTGAACCAATACAAAGGGGCAAAACCAAGAGGGTGGTCAGAATAAACAAAAGGAGAGTCGAGAACCAGACAGGCAAAACAACCAGGCAAATGAAACAAGAGGATAAGCAAGGGAGAGAGTGAGTCAAAGACAAAGGAGGTCAGAACCAGAGAATACAGCAAAGGCAAGAGAGAAAACGCTCGGAGATGCAAACCCGGTTTACCAAAACTTTACAATGTGTGTGTGAGGGGGTTATATGTAGACTGGTGATGAGAAGCAGGTGGGACAAATTAGCACTCTGGTGAGTTAAAACGTGAGTGATTGGTTGACGGGGGACATGTGAGTGTGGCGTCATCGGATCGTGCACTCTGGGAAATGGAGTCCAGGAGATTGGCAGAGTCTGGGAGGCCTGGAGGCGTGGCAATAGGCCATTAAGGACCAATTAGATGAGCAAGTTAGCGACAGTGTTGCATCTCCACGTAGTTATGAACATTAATGACAGATTGTAGGTGAAGCTGGCTAAACAATCATCTTTCCCTGATTTTAGATATGACTGTCTGCCATTAATGGACAACATAGCATACTAGCATCATAAGTTTATTTTCAGGGACCCCCAGAATTTTGCACCCTAGATATGTCTAGTATTTCGGATTTCATTATTTATGTTATTTTCAGACATTTCCTTCATACACAGCTGAGTGAGGCTGCATTTAAATGATTGAAGATGCAAAACCCACCCCTGAGGCCATAAACATGTCATGGCAGATGTTCAGTAATATAGGGGTGTAAATAGACATGTTTTCACATTGATACTTTAAAATAAACATTTAAATGAGTTTTATATATTTAAGCAGTGGTAACCTAGAGCACGTCCTGCGTTAGAAATATTCAGATATCTGAGAAAAGCTTGAATGTCTTGTTTCTTTAGAGGTTTAGTGTCACACCCTGCCCTGTCCCGTTTATGTTTGTCTGTCTTCTCTGGCTTTCTGTTTGTGTCTTGTCATGTCCATGTGCTCTTTGTTGTCCTGCTCCATGTGCTTCTGTTTGTTTTGGTCGTTGCTCTTTCTGTCTCCGCCCTCTTGTCAAACCCCCACCTGTCCTTTGTTTGTAGCCCCACCCCTTCCCAGGTGTTCCTTGTTAGTCTTTGTTAATTTATACTCCCTGTTGTCCCCTGTGTTCTTGCTTGGCGTTTGTTCCCATGTTGCTGTCTTGTTCCCCTGCCTGTCATTTTGTATTCCTTTTGCTTTGTTCTCCCTCCTGGTCGTTGATCCCTATGTTAGTTTGTTTGTAAACCGGTTTTATGTTACTTAGTTTTTTGCTATCTATCTATCTACTAACCCACACAGAACATCAGGGAAATTTATATGGAAGCAGAAATCAGTTATTAAATTAAAATGTACAGACAATATGAACAGCACTACATAAAAAAACACGTACACAAAATAGTACATTAAATATTTACCATCAGATCAGCTTCACTTCAGCATTAAATATATGTTAGTGTGAAGGTTCAGTGTGTTTATTTTTTTATCTACACTGTTGTAATCTATAACATTTAGAGCAGAAGCCTCATTTATCAGCACCTCTGTCTGTTTGTCAATAAACTCTCAGTTTCTCTAAACTTTCGGTTTTGCAGCACCCTTCAAACCCCGCACTTCACAAGTGTGCAGTTAGCTGGTGTGCTGTTTGTGGTCCTCTGTGCAACCTTAGAAAATCAAGCATTAATTTCAGCCACACTGTAAGCATATATTGAGGTCACATCCAGGCGCACGAACATCTTGTCCTCTTGGTAGATCTGTGAGTCTTTGATCGCATTGCAATTCCAAACAATAAGTAAACGATGCCCCTTTGAAAGAGTGCAACTGGTTCAAACATGAACAAAATGGTAAAGGTGTTTAAATATGAAGAAAAACTGAAAGTTAATGAGTAAATGTTGGCACATGGCTGTAATGTATTAAACATGTACACTCAAAGTTAATAACCTACAGGTTTATATCAATAAAAGAACAGTTGCACTGATGCAGTTTCCTCTACTCTACTCGACCCCTACTCTAACTCTAAGCCAAGACGTCAGGCATATTGAGTTATACAAACATGGCGGACTGACACCGTACTGTGAGACACTACAGGGGTTGGACAATGAAACTGAAACACCTGTCATTTTAGTGTGGGAGGTCTCATGGCTAAATTGGACCAGCCTGGTGGCCAATCTTCATTAACTGCACATTGCACCAGTAAGAGCAGAGTGTGAAGGTTCAGTTAGCAGGTAAGAGCACAGTTCTGCTCAAAATACTGCAATGCACACAACATTATGGGTGACATACCAGAGTTCAAAAGAGGACAGATTGTTGGTGCACGTCTTGCTGGCGCATCTGTGACCAAGACAGCAAGTCTTTGTGATGTATCAAGAGCCACGGTATCCAGGGTAATGTCAGCATACCACCAAGAAGGACGAACCACATCCAACAGGATTAACTGTGGACGCAAGAGGAAGCGGTCTGAAAGAGATGTTCGGGTGCTAACCCGGATTGCATCCAAAAAACATCAAACCACGGCTGCCCAAATCACACTGTATGGGCCGCAAAAGGAGGCCCTACACCATAGTAATAAATGATTGTGGTTTAAAACCAGGTGTTCAGTTTCAGTGTGGTAAATGGCTCCACAGCAGATGTTAATGATTGTCTAAAAGGAGGGACTGCATGTGGGCGTGCCAAAGACCATAGTGTGAAGGAAGTAGCTGAATCTGCAGGTGTATGGAAGCGTACGGCCATCACCCCAACAGGCGATGGTTAGTTTGGAACCCATCAATGCCATTCATAACTGGGAGGAGAAAAGTGTCCAATGGGACTGTGTGATGGGAATTCCAGTAAGAAGGGAAACAGAGCTGGAACGTTTTAGCAGTTCTAAAAAAGCTGGTAAAGAAAAAGCTGTGTAATCAGATGTTGAGCCAATTTACATGATTAGCAGTGAAACAACACACGACACTCTGTGAAACCATCATGGAAATGATCAACTAGACCCTCAACCAGGCAGCAGACAGACATTTAGAATATAGAACCATTGACCATATGTGCTTAAACATAGTGGAACTTTCCACATTTAGCCCATCTGTGAAACATCCACTTACCCAAACACTACGGGGAGGTGACCACACTTGCCCAGAGTGATGGGCATCCCTATCCACCGCACCACAGTAGTTGGGGGGAAGTTTCCCTTCAACCCATGACTGCCCAACAAGCATTTTATACAAGCATGAGAAGAAAAATGGTTTGTTCTGATTAAAGTTATAGTTGATATTCAATAACGATGGAGATGGAGATGCGGATGGAGGCCTCACATTTACCTGCACTGTGTCATAACACTGACATCATCATCCCATAAACATTACTGCAGGTGTCGTATGCTGTCATGACTGAGCTTGTTCAGTAATAAAACAGTATCATGTTAACGTTACCAGTAACTGTCATGACAGATAACTAGACTACACCTAGTCCACACTGGCATATGACCTAAGCAGTCATGACATCAAGCATAATCTCAATCTAGAGTAATGATAACACAGTGCTGAGCGAAATCTTCTAACAGCACCTGACACGTTTGACACGGTGATGTCAGTGTTATGTAGCAGGTTCATGTTAAGTGTTACTATCGTATCTATGTTAAAGACTCTGTAATGATTATATGATGCGTGAGACGTGTCTCATGAGAAAAGTATTATGACCTGAAAACATCACACCCAGAGTGTGAACATTCTGTGGAAACATTGATGAGATTACCCTTCCGCTATGCTCGCTAATCGAGAGCATGTTAGAAAACCACAAAGTGTGAAGCATAAGACCCCAACACCCTCCCCGACTACCTCCCTGCTCATGTGGCACAGTCTGGGTGACTAAAAGCAGAACAGCGGTTTGACACCATTCACTCTTTCCATCAAGGTCATAAGAGTAACATGGGCTGGTAATTAGGCAAGCATGGGCGGGCTAATATTGATAGTTACATTGTAATAACAGAATAATAGCCGTCATAAGGTTCCATCTAGTATTTGGAAAACATCTTACTATAAAGGTATTATACACGAAACCTGTATCAAATCACAACTCCATTCGTGGGCTGGGGGAAATAGATCTGTTTTGATAAAGTTCGTTTTCCGCTCAGTAAATCAGGGTTTTCTTTGGGGTTTACTCATCATTAATAGATACAGTGACAGGGTGATGTCGGATGTCTATGACATTTAAAAGTCTAGAGTGAATTCTGTTGCTCTATATTAATAAACTGTAGTTATGTAATGGTATTACTGTTGTATAATTCTATATATATTTCATTATATGATAACATGGTCGAGACTCCTGACTGTTTTCTGTCTGTTTCAGTATCAACACATGACACACATACGACAAAGATTTGTTTTTTCCTCTCACCAAATTAAAACCAATATTACAGTATCCCCTCTTCTACTCAAATGTGCATCAGTGTAAAGGGCTCATATCTTACACGACCTTGCTTTTTTAAAGGGAGATAATTTAATGTTGTATATAAACATTGTTATAGATTCAAAATTTACCTTTCACACCCACGTCCATATAGTCCGTATATGAATACGAAGCTGCAGCTTTTTTTGCATTCACTGTTTTCCGTGATGTCATGTAAACCAATGCATTTATATTCATTTGCCTATTTGGTTCACAGCAGGTTAGCTCCGTCCCCATTCAGGCTGATGAATATATTCATACATTTGGCAGCTTAAACTGCTTCACAGACAGTTAAACTCAGGGATAACAGACATTATATGTTTTGATGAGCCAGACGAATCCAAAAGCACCACAATGTAGTTTTAATTAATTTAAAACTACATCATGAGTTAAAGAGAGACACTTTGAAATGTGTCATAAACGTGAGCACTGAGCTCGACTGTCGAATAGAAGCTGGAATTGAGTTCCACAGTTTAGAAGCAGAGTAACTGAAAAAGTCTCTACATGTTTCCTATATTGTACTGAAGGTATGTGGAGAAGGCCAACATCTGTAGATCCAAGATCACAAGCCAGAAAATAAACAGAGAGACATTCTGTGATGTAAGCAGGTACTAGATTATTTGGAGCCTTATAGACCAGTAGCAGAACTTCAAAGTCTACTAATAGATGCAGGTAGCCAGTGCAGCTCTTTTAGAACAGGACTGATATGAGCTCTCTTTATAGTGTTTGTTAGAATCCGAGCTGCTATGTTTTGTACGAGCTGCAGACGATGGATTGCTTTTTAGGAACTCTAGTACAAGTACCATTACAGTGATCAACTCTGCTGTAACAAAAATATACATGAGTTCCTATGCATTGCTCTGAGACAGAAATAGAAACTTCAGCAATATTTCTTAAATGATAAAAAAACTATTTAGTTTGAATGTATTGACATTTGGGATAAACATTTTATATTTATATTTACATTAGAGGCATTTAGCAGACGCTCTTATCCAGAGTGACTTACAACCTTGCTTAGTGTTCCGTTGGATAATATTACCTGCTAGTTTATGGAAGTTTAAGCCTAAAACTCGCCATGAGCTCAGACACTGCCCGCACAGATGCCAGTGCTGATACCTACAAAGATCAATACACAGACATATATAAAGCAAAAGTACACTATCTGGCAACCCCAGCACAGTGCTCATAATAGAGGTCAGAGTCTAAGATCATGCTTAAGTTTCATACTTCAGGTTTTATATTGGTAGCTAAGGAGCCAAATCTGTCATAAGCACTGTCCTTTAGTATTAGTTCTCTAGTTTTAGTACAGAGAACCAAAAATTTATATTTCTCTTCATTTAGTTCATTTGGAAAATTCTGTGACATCCACTGAGAATTATGTGACACACAGCTTCTAAGTCTTTCAGCCTGGTTTATCCAAAGGAATGGAAACATATAACTGTATAATATTAATGCATTAACCCATAAAACATCAGCAGTGGCCTTTGGGAGAGAAGAAAAGGGAGGATAATACAGTACATGGGTCCTATAGAACACTTTTAACTAACTTCCATTTGGTCATATTTAGAAGAAAAACTCTGCATTTCATTTAAATATATATGACGTGTCTTATGCTCCGCTGTGTTACTCGTTGTACATAGACATGGCCAATATAGAAAAGATATAATATCATGATCTTCCAAACACTGTCACAAACATTGTCACTACACTGGTTTTTATTAAATATATTACATACTCTGTCATTTAAACACTGCTAAGTTTGCTCTCCTTCTTATAACACGCAGCTGGTCAGTGTTGAAGTACTGACGACATACACCATATGTTCATAGCGGACGTTATCATGATAATGATGTATGTTGTGATGTAGTTTTCTGCCCTAGTAATGAAGGAACAGGAGGCTGGTTCATGGTAAAGACATTCCTGCGACACCGCTGCATCTAACTTTCAGGCTGCTGGTGTTCCAAAGGAAGCCGATCATACTGATCATGCTTCTAGAGCTGTCCATCTTCAGTAAATCCGTATGGCTGCGTACTCTGACATCTGTTCCCGTGAAGGAATGCTGATTAGAGACATATCTCGGGGTGTGAGATGTTCCAGAGTGGCGTAAACAATCTGCTGTGGTCCTTGTTCATCTTGATTCGTCGCTGAATGTAGTGAGGGCATGTCAGGTTCTAGTGTCTCTTTGGACATGTCCGAACCCTGTTTCCGTGGCTTTTCCTGACCACGGAGGCTTCCACCAGTGTTGGTGCTGGGTGGTACCTGGTAGGACAACATATAGTAAACACAAAGAAGTTAGTAAAGAGGTGAGAGCTGTTTTTAAACACCTTGCACTGCATATTTGTTTCTCATGGCCCTGAATCCCTCTCTGCCCGTTTCTGTCTGTGTTTATCTTTTCCCATGTTCTTGTCATTATCATGTGCTTTTGTTTATTTGGTTTCTGACTCCTCCTTGTCCCCTAATGTCACACGCCTCACCTGTCCCTAGGTTATGGTTGCTCCTCTTCCCAGGTGTTCCTTGTTGGTGATTGTGTATTTACACTCCTAGTTGCTCCCTTTGTGTTTATATTATGAACTATAATATTGTTTTTATTCATATTTCTGGACTGCTATGAATGAATCTGTAACTATTATAAAACTAACATGACTATAAAAGTGGTGTGACATTGAGGAACTGAAGTGTTGTCAGCCATACATGGCCTAGAACTGGACTAACATGTCAAAATGTTTGTGCAGGTTGCATGAAAATCACCTGCAATGGCTTCAGGTATCTCAATTAAATACAATACAATTAAATACATAATTAAAATGCTGTATGTATGTGAATTATACCTAGAAGATGAATTCATAGTGAGAACACTACAGTGTTTCAAATTACAAGCTGCTAACTAGTGTAGTAACTGAATGTGCTGCAAGCAAAAGTAAAATACAAAGTTTTTGATTGCTTTGTTTAGCTATCAAGTAGCACAGAAACTATTTTGCAGGCAACAGACAGCAGGCCACTAGTTCCATGAAAACAACACTGGGTAAAGGCTTAAAGGATTTAAAGCTTAATATCACATATAGAATAGGTTAAAACATAAAGGGAGAAACAATGTATGAGCTAGTGTTGCTTACTTGTGTTCTCTGGTTATTCGCTTTTCTTGAACCTAAAATGAAATTAAAAAACAGATATGATTGCCTTATATACGGAATGATAATATCTGAAATTTTACAAGCAGGCCCATCCTCAACTTTACCATTCCACATGTAATACATACACAGTTGAAAATAACAGACGAGCAATATTTTACTTACCCTTACATCCACTTAGGCTCAGGAAAGAGACTACCATCACAACAGTGACTAAACCAAGTATACCCGAGCAGATAATAATGTAAGGCTGTATTGGCCAGGGAGAGGGTTTATTTGGAAAGGAGCCGGCTGTCAGAGGGAAAAGATAGAAAAGAGAAAATAATTTCGTTATCATCATTACATTAGGAAAACTACTCAATGTAAGGGCTCTGACTCCAGTGATAAAACTGTGATGTTGCTTTTAAACCTCTCAAAATAATTCTAATCCTAAAGAGTCTTTCACCTGACAACTATTTAAAACTGCACTATGTAAGATTTTAGGTAGCGTGACTGACTCAGAGGCATCCGGATAACACGAGACGCTCTTCTGTATGTTGCATGCAATTACACATATCCACCAGAGAGGTCTCCAAATCCCCAGGTGTAGCTTGTGTTCAAATAATACTAATACCAGGTAGGTTTTGAGGATGTAGTATGTGGGATAGTTACAAGTGTCAAAATTGAGTATACTAAAAAATCCACAATGCAGAACCAGTCGATTTTTGAGTAAGGTAATGATGGACACTATTTTCACACAATCCAGTGGGAAATGGAAAGGGAGAAGCTTCTCATGTCTGGAAAACTTTCAAAAGATAGTAGACAGTAATGTGGCTGTGGTGGTGGCAGGACCAGAAATGGTGTATAAGTCTGTTATAACAGTCTGTAAATTACATTTATTCTACACAAGGATATTTGTTAGCATGTAAGAAAGCAGCTTTGGTATGATGTGTTTTGCCACAGTTTGTCTTTTCCTGTTAGTAAGAAACAATGTAGTATGTTGATTTGGGTTTAATAGCCTGCTAAGCTCATACCGTTAAGATTAACACATGGTATATAGTGTAGTATTAGTGTGTAGTTCGCACTTGAGGCACTGCCTATGTTAAGGAAATGTGATGTGCTAGTGGGAAGACTTTTGCATCAATATTTTTTCAATACATTTATTTTTAAGGGGAAACTTGTAATGAACTTGTAAAAGTAAAACAGTTAGTCTTACTCTCATTGTGAGTCTGTAGAATCATATCTGTGGAAGATAAAGTTACACCATCAGATCAGATCAGTTAATTTGACTTATATGATCTCAGTATATGATCTCAGTCAAAACATAACGAGTAGAACATGATAGCTGAATGTCTTACCTGAGACAGATACATTAATGTTGTGGCTTTCTGATGTATAATCTAATGCAGAAACTTGGCATTTATAAATTCCATCATCCTGAATAGAAATGTTCCTGAAGGTTAAGTGTGAGATGATTTCTCTCTCTGCAGTAGACCGCTCCTCTGTAACTGTTATTTCATCTGTTTGATTGACAGGTACCGACCGGCCTGTTTCATCAACTCTGAACCATCTAACAGTTGGTATCTCCTCACAGTATTCCACAGGGCAGGAGATCTTCAATCGATTATTTCTGGGGGCTCCAAAAGCAGTGTATTTCCGAACTCTGACTACAGGAACACATATACCAGCAGAACCTGCAGGAAACGAAGCAAAGTAAATCAACCGCTAAAAAACTATAAAAATACTTCTAATGCATGTATGATACACTAAATTAATGTGTAAAGAGTAATAAGCTCCCTTGGGCATAATGAGAACAGGCGAAATGTAATTGAAAAATCTAATGTTTCCCATAAAATAAATACATTATATGTATTACATATGCATTGTAAATATTTTCAAAAATATGTGTAAATATAATTTTGAAAAACAAGTATATAGTTTTGTATAAATAAAGATGACTATTGCAGTGACACATATGGGAATATATTTCAACATGTTGTTGTACATGTGAATATAATTTTTGTAAGTATTCTTTAATGTATCCAATGTTTTTGCTTATTTTGCATATTTTAATGGATCTTCTTCTAAGCAAAGCATGCACACACAAACTTATACTGCCTTATTTTAAATTGAAAGCAGCATAAAACCGCTATATTTATACACTACATTTTATATTAAATTTTATCATTTTTTTTTTTTTTTTTTGTAAAAATATAAAATTTGAAATTTGATGCCTGAAAAAAAAGTGTGAGCATGTTTACCGCTGTGTTACATCACCTTCCCAGTAACACCTAAGAATGGGACTAAAGACACATACGGGCTCAGTTGGAATATTTTGCCACTCTATAAATATGTAAGTCTTCAGCTGTGCACCCGGACCGGACCTCTGTTGTCTTGTTTTGAGCTTAATAAGATTTTTTTAATGAGAAATAATTCTGGACTGCAGGCAGGCCTGATTACACAGCAATGCTGTTGTAACATGTGCTGAATGTGGCTTGGTGTTGGTATATTGAAACAAACATGGATGACAACATCTAAAAACATTCAGAACCTGACTTTCGGACTTTGAAAGCACAACATCCAACTTGTCAGGCCACAATACACATTTAAACTGTGGATTAGTCCATTTCAGGCGAGTTCAAGTCCAGAAAAGTCTGTGTTTCACACATTGTTAACATATGGCTTTGGCTGTGCTTATTGCAGTCTTAACTTTGTGTGGATGCAGTGATGCAGTTATTTCCTCAAAAAATTTACCAACAGGATTGTATAACTAACAAACAGGAAATTTCTCTACATGATACATGATTTTATTTGTTTTTAAGTGCCTAATTTACGTGAAATTAACCAAAATAATGGAAGTCAGTGTCAGTGAATGAAATGCTGATCCACAGAGAACTCCCTTTGTACAAAATTCAAAAACAATTCAACTGTATTGCATCAAACAACTCAACCCACTGTGTACCCTGACTCTGTTTGTTTGTTTGTTTGTTTGAATGGAAATGTTTGTTTTAATTCAATTTAATTCATAAAATATTTGGCTTTTTTGAGAGTCAGTTCGTCAAAGACAACAGTACTCTCAAGCCCATGTGGTGATCTCCATCACAGGAGCCTGCTGGTTTTTAATGTGGTGCCGTCTGAGGTATCAGAGTTTACGGTCATTCAGTTGTGGTTTTCTACATAGCCCTTTGCACACAGAGAGTCTTTTGAGGATATTATCTCCTGTTTAACTCGTTATTAACGTTTCACAGTGTTCCCAGTCTTAAATTGCTCTTGTCCCAAACAGGCCTTAATTTCAGAACTAACATAAATTTTCCAAAAAACTAATGAAGATAAAACATTTCATGTCTTGACTTTGTACCATTTTCAAGTACAGGCTAATAAATTAGTGCTTTCTGCTTTTATTTGGATTTTGAAAAGACATAAAAATATGAAAATACTGTATTTTTATGACATGCAGTGATAGAATTCCCGTTAACAGGATTTCAGTCCGAACCATTCTTACTGGACCAACCAATATTCACATCACAGAAAGAGCAGGTAGCATTTCCAAATGATTAAACTGTAATAACAATAACAAAAACAAGTGATTCATAAAAAGTATGAAGAGATATGATCTTTTGCTCTGACAGTGATGATATGTTGCTGTAAAATGCTGACATATTGTTGACATAAAAATGACATATTTTATATATCAGAAAAATACATACATTAATTTTCCATTTTGGTTTTCCTAAGTACATCTTACAGTTGACAGTTCTAACCTAGAGAAAGGCTGTTTTCTGTGGCACATCACATGACCCCTGGATTTTATATAATGCAAAGCAGATTCTACACTTTGCTCATAGCTCTGCATGCTTTTAATTCTGAGATTATCTATAGATTATATGAGGATGTGGAAGCATACAGTCACACCAGTTCATCAGGAGAGCTTGGTGGAAACTGTCTAATGAATATGCTAGCTAAATAAAGGGTCTGCACCCTGTGCAAGATTGTTTCCGTTATACTGTACACCTGTTCTACATGAAATGGCCTTTGAAGTTATAGTGAAAGTCTAACCAAGCAAGTTTATGCATGCAACTTTCATACAGGAATACATTTCAGTGAGCTTTACAGGCATAAAAGTCAAAGCAAGATCATAGAGACAAAACACTTAAGAGTGAAAAGCAGTGATATTAAAATGGTGTGGTGTCATTATTGGGTCTTTTCATAAGTGACGATGGCCATCACAGGTATGGTATTAAATAAGCTATATAGGATAACAGTGCTAGCATTAATAATAATAATAATTTTAATAATAATAATAATAATAATAATAATAATAATAATAATAATGATCTAGGAGAGCTTATTAGACCCAGCCTAACCAATGCTCTGGCATATAATGCCTTTTCCAGCACACCAAGTGAGGAAGATTGAGATGAAGATATTCTTTAAAGAATGAAAAACGCTCTTAGATAAGATAACAGTGCTAACATTTAGAGCTGATCAAACTAGGTATAAACACGTTCCTCACTGACGTGTAGATAGTTGAATTTACACCTACAAAATGTAAAGAAATAGAATAAAAAATGAAACCAAGATGCAAATCGTAATAGCCTACAGAAATAATATATATATATTATAAAATAAAGTATAAAGCGCATCAAAGCAAAATAAAAAGGGCCAAGAAGAGGGCCTACGTATTGCTAAAATTGGTTTATCAAAAGAGCAATTATTAAAAATCGAGTGCAGTTACAATGAATGCGAGGCTAAGAGCTCAATTACAGGCATATAAAGAAGAGAAAGGGTTTTAGGAATGATTTAAAAATCCCTACATCAGGCACATTTAAAATCTCACCTAATGTATGTGTATGTAAGGTCTCATTACGCGGGTATATCACTGACAGAACATTCTACCGTCACAAAGCAATGTCTAAATAAAGTGAGCAGTATTAATACACAGACTGACTGAACTGATGGTCCTTGTGTCTGAAACGCAGCAGCTGCTGAATGGAGAGAAGCTGACTTACCTTGTGCATCCACATTTCCAAGGAAAACGAGAGCCAGCAGTAAGCCACCTAACACCGAGGTCATATCCAGAAATGGTTTATCCATCATGAATGAAACTAAAACTGTGTTTAGTTATGTACGATTTCATAACCAAAACAGGCTCATCCTCAGTGTTTCTAAAGTCAGTCACTGAGCATTTATCTCTGACAGTATCTACGCTTCCCCTCTGTCTCTGTCTGTTTCTCATACACACACGTCTGTACGTGTGTGGTTTCCACTTCCTTCGTTTTGATTCCAGTCACCTTGTCTTCCGCCTGCCATCACCCCTCCCCTGTGAATAAGAAATGTGTTGTTTCATGTTGTCAGCATATTTTATAACACAATGAGAATATGATCTGATCTTCATTAACTATTCTCTATGGACTCAGGGTCTGGACTTTGTATTCAGTTTTGCCAAACATAACTCTTATCCAAGCCATAAAGATCCAATTTCTGCCTCAGCAGCATTATTCCGGCAGTCATCTGTCTTATCCAGGTGGTTGTTGGGCCAGCAGCAATGTCCATCCTGGAAAGTAATGGCTTTCGCAATGCTAGAATTCCATACATGCCATCTTATAGAGTGTTCCATGATCGTGGACTGATATTAGCCAGTGTAAAAGAGGCCTGCAGATCCTTAGACGCTTCCCTGGGGTTTTTGTGATGTCCTAGAATATTCTACATCTTACTCTTCAAGTCATTTTTGTTGGATGACCATTTCTGGGAAAAGTAACAAAAGTGATAGAATAGAAAAGAAGCACTTTATCTGCCGGACAGTGGATCAGTGAAGTCCAAACTTCAGAAATAGTCCTGGAACTCCAGACTAATGAGCCTAGGCAAATAAGTTTTACTGAGGCTCCCTCGAAAAATGTGTGAGGTAAAAGCCAGACTTTAATGATGAACCATCAGGTTAATTATTTAATATGGTGGAGGTAAACAAATGGTTGAACCCCTGATCTTCATTATTGCATATACCAAAGTGATTCTAAAAGTTCACAAACTTTTGCCAACAAAGACATTCAATGGTGGATCACTTCATTTATCATTTAATAAATGGATGAAAATCTATATAATTGTTTGTGTTTTTGTGTTTTAGGGGGATTATTAATCTGTTGCTTGCCCTAACTGAAGATCTAATCACGTTTCATGTCAAATTTATTTAATACACAAAATTATTATTATTATTATTATTATTATTTACATTTATGACATTTAGCTGACGCTCTTATCCAGAGCAACTTACCAGGTTAATCATATTACAGGGAGGCCAGTGTATTGTTAGGAGTCTTGCCCAAGGACTCCCACATGTGGTGGTGGCTCCCTGACAAGTGGTGGTGTTATCCACTGGTGTTATACGCTGGTTACTACACCAAAATGATAACAGGTAGACAAACTTTTTAAGCAGCACTGTATTTTCAATGTTTTGCTTTTTTTGGTATAAACTGTTACATCACAATCCTATTTTTATTATTAAATGTTATTTTCTTTTGATTTGTGCTACACACAGTTTAATTTCTGTATTGCTTTGAGTTCCGTTTCAAGTATAAAAAGTTAATGACAGTTCAGATAGCATACATAATGCATATGCTCAGGCCCAGTGCACAGCACCAGACAAAGCTGGCAAAACTATAAATACCTGCAGTTTCAGGAACCGGTAGCGGTTTGTCAGCTTTGAATGTTGTTTATCATGTGACGCATCTTGCAAAAATGATTTTCCTCAGGAACTCCCTTTGTGTTTTTAGCTCTACTAATTAATATAGCTTTATTATGATGAAGGTACAAATCTACTAGTACTGAGTTCACCTACTTTAGGGTGATAGATGCTGCAGCAGTGAGCACATCCAATTTGTATAATCCCCATATCAACATTGCCAATGGTATACGATTCTCTGGGGCAGCCTAAGGTCACTATGCTCAATGCCAACCACCAGTTAGAGGGCTGGCAATAAATAAATGACTGTATGACCTTCATTTAATCATGCCACACATTTCCATTCAATTAAATTCCATGGAGTCAATGTAGACAATATCTACTCCAACATAAAGTTCAGTTGTTGATGGTAGAAAACTGAAACACACCAGTGCAGTTTCTTTGTAGTGGAATTCTCTTTGAGCCGTATTAACTGCAGTGTACTGTTATTCATTCTGTCAAGTTATTTAAAGATGACACAATTTATTAGGTGTCAATATATTTCTAGTTTTAAAACCAGATTTGTTATGGAGCAGTTGAACTGCGGTCTCTTGTTTGAGTTATGGAGCAGCTGAACTGGGGTCTCTTTTTTGAGTTATGGAGCAGTTGAACTGAGGTCTCTTGTTTGAGTTATGGAGCTCCATCCAGTTCCTTTAAAATGAGCTGCAGTGATCCTGCACTCACCATTCAACATCAGTGACTGACCTCACTAATGCTCTTAAGGTTAGTGGACAGGCAGCAAAGGGGGACAAATTCCCTATTAGTACAGTTGATTTCAGAATAAACATAGACTAATATTATGTAAGTATATACAAACACTGGCATACAGAGTGAGCATGTACATATGTATATATGTATGTATATATGTATTACTACACCACATCATGATTTTTTTTATACAGCCATTATATATATATATATATATTATATATATATAAAACTCAGTTATATAAACTCACAGGCTGTGTAAAATATCATGATGTGGTGCTTAGTGTAATAAGCACTGCGGTGATATAGTGTAATAAATTGTATATAACACACATATAAACCCATCCTGGAAACTAAATTTTTAAAGGTTCCTCTTGATTTCGCATCACAGAGTGTCATTTGTGCAGCCATGTTTCTGTATCAGTAGCTAAGGAAAAACAAGCCTCATGTGCACAGTTCAGTCATTTACACTGATATGTAACAGACGTTACGGCCTACACAAATGATTCATAACCAGCAGCCTAAAATGTATAGGAGTTCCTGTTAACCACAAAACTCCTGTAGCACTGAACATAGTGGAAGTACTGGTAATTCTAGTGACTGTAACAGAAAACTAACATTGCTGAAAGTCAGAGGAATCTATCAGCTCCGGCTGGCTCCACTGCATCGACCCCCCCGATCCACTCCCTGCTATTGTCTCGTCCTTCCTGCATTGTGCTTCAGTTCAGACTTTGGATGCTGTTGTGAACTCGGCCTCGCTTACCATGTCTGCTCATTCTGAGCTGCTTGGTTTCCCCGTTGGGCTTCCTGCTTCAGCACCTCAGGAGCCACACATCGGAAGAGGGCAGCACTTTCACGTTTTCCATGATGTGGCTCGTTTCCTCCATGGCTCCTCTCTGAGTCAGCCCCTCCCCACGCCAGGTTTGCTTGCTCTTTTTTGAGTGGAGTTTAAGGAATTGTTCTTTCTTTGGTTGGCCTGAGCTTGCATTTCCTGCCTCATAGTATAGAATGTCTAAACTCAGTTTAACTTGATGACCTTAGTACACCTACCTGATATGTGCCTTTAAATGGGTTAAAGTGTCAAAGGACTTAATAAAAGTAGCTGCATTGTGTTTCTGTGACTGTTATTCTAACATTAGCTTAGTTTTGCAGTGTCACACAAAGAGTTCAGCCATCTATGGTTCATGTCAACTGTAAGTACAAACAAACAAAGAAGTCTGGATGCTGTTTTAGTGTTGAAAGAGGACCCACACCTTTAGACTCTTTTCTGAATGTGTGCTGCTGTGTTCTCGCTCGCTAGCTCATTAAGAGTCCAAGCCTGCCCTCTTGTGGTTTACTGTGGTACGTTCCGCAAGACTTCAGGGACCTCAGAGATTTTCTTCACTAGATCATAACACCAGTGTTTCCTTACCCTGAGCCTGGGAAGCTAGAACCCTGCACATTTCCCAGAAGCTACGTTGCTACTAGTGTGCAAAACACCCTTGGTATTTTTGGGGTCCCATGTTGACTGGCTACCCTAGCGTTGGCTAACTTACTGGGATTAGTGGCACTGGTGCTTGCTTCCATGGTACCAAATATTGTTGGACATGCTGTACAGTTGTTTAAAGTTAAGCTGTGTTCAAAACCACACACTGCTGTACTACATATACCAGAATACTCTGGACTTCTATTAGCGATGTACTACTTTAGACATGCTGTTTAGCATGGTAGCATGTGGTTTTGGACACAGCCTTATTCTGAGCATAGTTACAGTAGACTATTATGGACCAACAGGGTGAGCTAATGTGCTATAGCACCACTCTGAAGCAGACCAGAGTATAGTTAGTAAAGAACATTAAACACAAAAATCACCAAATGTGAAGTAGGATGAATAATGACCTTTGACCTGATTTTGTAATCGTCATTTTTTCCATAATAATCAGCATAACTTTTGTAATAGGGTTATTTATTATAAGACTATCCCTATTAGAAGTAAAGGTATCCAAGCTCCCACCTGTCTTGAAACCCCTGTATTCTCTGTCCACTTTTCTTTGCTTACATGTTTGCATGCTGGGGCAGCAGGCTGTGAAACGATTTAATATTAATAGAAATCCCATGTTTGTGGGCGAGGGTGGACTTTGCCTCGTGTTTGACACATGGGCAGTATACTATAAGGGGCACTGTGCTTGTGCTTTTGAAAACTGGTAGAATGAAGGCTGCATTTCTCAGCTCAACTCGAAAGATCCTTCTGAATGAATCAGTCTTCGATGGCACAGTTCTCTGGAAATGTACCTCATCTAAGTTTTGGAATGTCCTGACTGAACACATCCAGAGTCCAACTCCTAAAATGCTTTGGGGTAATTATCTTAATGACGCTCAGCTGAAGAGCCTCTATTTAAAGTCTGGAGAGCGAAAGAGGAAATGCTGCTCCTAAGAGTGAAACAGAAACCTAGAGAAGAGATGTTTTAGCTCGAGGGAGGAAAATAGTATCATCTTTGTCTGGCATTTCCTGCTTTTTCCCCCACACCCTATCACTCATACACAGGCCTGTCGGGGCCCACACCCACTGACGTGTGGCACTGTATCAGCCCTCCTATATTTGGGTTGAGTTAAGCGGTTGAACTCTGCCTTAGCCATGGTTTTACAATGCCCTTCATAACACCAAACTGATTATCAGGGATGGGTAGACTGTGGCTTTTAGAGCAGGCTTTTTGAACACAGTTGTTGACAAAATGGACTAATGCTTCAAAGCATTTGAAACGGCAAAAATACTACACCTACATATATACAAATATATATATATATATAGATAGATATATTATTCCAAAAACAGCAATGATGTTGGCTTATGCATGGGTTTCATCTTTAACTGAATAAATGTATGTATGTTTGTATGTATGTATTTCATCTGAGAATTTAGATTTTGTTCACCTCATATATGAAATGATCTAGTTAATATTTGATAATGTGAAAGACCGTAACTGAATATACATTGATAGACTGTACATTATGTACTCTTAAACAAGGAAATAAAGAATAAAATAATTTTTAATTAAGAAGATAACTTGTTCTGCTCTACTGGCATCAGCGGACCTTTGGGCTATGGTTCATTACCTTCAAGTCTGTGCATGTTCATGGCACTGCATCAGTAGCAGGACTAGCTGAGCCTGCTCCAACTGATTTCCAAACCTCATACAGTTAAAATGGCAACGATCCCCAACCCATCAGAAGTAAACAAAGCAAGGAATTTAAAAGATTTAATTAAAAAAGCAGAAATTAGTCCAGAAGTCAAAATAAACAATTATAAAATCTAATAAAAAACAGTAACAATTGAGAGAAAATAAAATGGTGATGATGATGAGGAGGAGGATGAGAATAACATGCTACTCCGGTATATATCCACCTCCTGTACAAGCTTCTGTGACTCTCTGCCCTTTGCTGTGAAATCTTTGGGTATACTGTTTTTAACTATAGGGTTCAGTGAATGTCAAAATGAAGGCACAGTTCATGAGTAAACCCAGCTTCCGCATTCTTGCAGCCATTTTGTGTGTGACTACACGAGTGACTTTGCCGGTTTCCGTTCTCAAAAACCACTGCAGCTGGGATGTTCCTTCCTGCCGTGGAAAAGATGATTACACCAAGAACAGCAGAAAACAAATTTCACTACGGAGTAACTTGCTGACATAGTGAACTCCAAGATGAGTGTTTACAGATGTCCACATGTCAGCAGTAAGACGAACAGATTCAGCGTTTTGGACCTTTTGTCAAACCCTTCTCATTATCTTCTGTACCACCACGGTGTTGAGTGCCTGCAAGGTAGGCAAGACGTTAGCTGGGTTAAGCTAATTGAAGTCCTAAAGCTCACATTTTCAGGTTGTGCATCTGTAATCATTTTGTGAAGTGTAGATCATGAGCATAGTGAGTCAGGGCAAGGATCAAACCTGACCTGAGACACATACACAGTTGATGAACAACGGCCTAGAAGAAGTTGGAAGAGAGGGGTTAGGATTGGGTTTAAAGTCATGAGAAGATAAGAGGAGAGGTTTTATAAGTCATATAATAAATTTCCCCATTGCAAATTTCCCCATGTGGGGTAATAAAGTTTCTTCTAATGGACAGGAGGAGTTTGGCAATTGTCCTTATCCCAATCATTAATTACTACATGACTCCATGTTGACCTGTGCATCATCCAGTTTTTTATGTCTGCCCAACCCAATTTCATCTTACAGTTACATAAGCAGAAATCCATGTCTGTCTTCTATCAAGAATGAATGTCCTAATTAGTGCATACACAATGTATACACATGTACACAATACATAATGAATGAATTCAAGTTTATGATAAACAAACATAAGAATTCAATTACAATGGAAAACACATCCTTATTTGTCTAACAGATGGTATTAATTATAATACAGCATTGATTATGACCTGTATGTGTTAAAAGGACACTCCTGGGTAGAAACAGAAGCTATTAATGGACTGTGGAGTGAAAGCCTTCATATACATGTTCTTCTCAAGGTTAGTTTCCTTCCTGAGGTGATCTACACTCAGTATTATTGCTTGAAATAACTTGTGGATATTTGAAATGTGGGTGTCGAAGCACTGAAGATGTGATATTGGAGTAGGGCAGTTTCGGGTCACACATCCTACATATCACTTTGGTGGAAGTATAAGACTTCAGTGTCCCTAGACGTGTGATCTTTCGTTTCTCTCGTGTTTTCCATATGATACATACACAAGTGATTTCACACTCTCAAGTCTCCACTCAGAGGCTTGAAACAGAGGCCTGAAACATTTGGTATCTTTTAGCAGATTTTTTTTCTTCTCTTTTTTAGTGGTCAGGGTTTTCTTCGCTCGGGCGGCTCTGGGAACTTTAGGGGGCTAAGTAAGCTGTCAGTCTTTGTACAAAGAACGCATTAAAAAGTGAGGGACGGCCGGTGGAGGATTGTACACAGGGTTCTATGCGGTTTCCAAAAATCCTTTAAAGGAGGAAGGGTGTCATTTGTGTTTTATGGGGCAGCGAAGTTGCCGATTTGGTGGAGCAGGAAGAACAGGATTAAGGGATGTGGTGAAATTTATCCTATCTATTTATCCTATGGCGGGGGGCGTGGTGTCTAAACAACTTCTGTTGGAGCATGCTTACTATACCTTTGCAGAGGATGTAGAGACTTTCTTTGCCGTATTGGTGGGCAAGGAATAATATTTTGTCTTGTAACTTATACCGTATATCTCCCACAAACATCTTCTAAAACACCCCATAGGAGCACTTGGCAACTCAACACTCTCTTTTCCCCCCACCATGAGAGAACTGGCTTCAGCCTACCACACATACAACAACTTACCTCACAAACCAATAGTGTAGTTTTTAAGTTCAGTGGTGGTTTTGACAATGTGGATCATCCAATTGATGCTTAGTAGACTACACCAAGGCTACCTTCATGCCCAAAAGTGGCCCAATCCAATTATTGCCTTCATACGCAGTATGTGCAAAAGCAGTGGGACACCTATGCATTGGAACACCGTCCCTTAAGGCTTGAGGTTTGAGAGTATTTATGGGGAGTTTTTGATCATTCATCCAGAAGAGCATTTGTCAGACACTTGGTCAAAAGAGCTTGGCTCACAATCTCCCTTCTAGTTAACCTCAATGATGTTGGACGGAGTTGAGGCTAGCATTCTGTGCAGGCAGCCCAGTTCTTTCATATGCTATGCTGTGTAGACAGGTGTGGGATCTATTTAAGAGCTCACTCCATTTCTGATGAGCAAAAAGGTTGGTTGATGGCTAAACCAGTGTGCGGGAAAATTTAGTTTCCTCAAACTTTATATATTCTGTACATATTTGTTTTTGTTTGGTTTATTATTAATAATTTGGTATTACACAATGAGACAATCCAACTAAGCAGCAACACACGGTACAACATCAGGGGCACGGCAAAACGTAGTCAGGGACAGGCAGAGTTCAGAACCAGGAGAGACAAGCAACGGAGATAACTAAGTTGAGAGGGAAAGGCTAGGAGAATAGTCAAGAAGACAAGAACGAAGGTCAGGAGCCAAAGAGTGAAAAAGAGACAGACACAAAGCACAAGAGAAGGTCAGGGAGAAAAAGGAAACCAAAATAGCAGATACAAATAGAAAACGCTCAGAATAGCAAACTGATGTTTGGCAAAGCTTTGCAAATGCGGAAGCGACAAGGAGCGGTATAAATAGGGGAGCTTAATTAAGTTCAGCTGTTACTAAAATTCTGGCGACAGAGAGCGGAGCGGATTGGACGGTTGTAGGCATGCATGTGTGGCATCATCGAGCATTGCCCTCTGGGAAGTTGGGTCCGGAGAGACACAGGAGCAGGGAACACCCGGAAGCGTGACACATAACCTTCAACCCTGTTGGAGCTCTCTACTCAAGCTGTGACATACATGAATAACAAGAGGATCATTTTTCAAACAAAAACAATTAAGTGATTATTTCAACTGGCTCTGTGCTCATACAAAAGGCTAAACGCCACTATAGGAGAATGAGAAATCTGAATTTGAAGTTTAAAGAAACCAATGACCCGTCTCAAAGAAGTGAATATCATGTCTTTACGGTAAGCCCGAGTGCATTCTGGGTAATAAGTTCAGCTGTCTACCATTGGAACTTTCACATTGGCCCCTTTGATGCTGAGTAATATGAAACTGATGATGAAACCAAAACCTCCAGGAGCAAACCAGCAACAAATGGCAAGGTGTGTCATATATAAAGTGGGTCATAAGTATTTTGCACGTCATTTTAGAAATATGACCTGTTCACACTACACTAAAATCAGGTACAGGTCACATTTAAAAGCTGACATGAACAGCCTGAAGAGACTCAGATTTAGACCACATTTACCTGCTTTGTGGTTGCTTTGCTGGTTTGAATCATTGTGAGAAGTCAGTGGCCACTTTAACCAAGCTCATGACAAACAAACCCCACCGCACTAACTCATCCTATTAAGGCCTTCATGATTTAGAGGCAAGGCACTTAATAAACCTCACTTACAGTTAGTTCACCCACATTTGGGTATGAGATTAGAGTTGGGGGGTCTTGCCTAAGAACTCCTATCTCCTGGGCATAGCCACAAATAAGCCTAGCAATAAATACTGTATGTGCAGAACAGTTAGTTAGACACTGAACTTCATTTGTTCACTAAACATCACCTTGGGCCACAGGAAGTATTTAGGAATGAATTTATTCCCTATGGAATGTTTTAATGAACTATGTGGTTTATTTATTTGATAAACAGTGGATTTTAAGTTGTACGGTAACTAATCTGATACCTGGTCTATTCTAAACTGGTGTGTGTTCTTGACTGTGTTTTTGATTTTTCATTTGTTTATACTTTCTTCCTTGCTGTTTGTTTGTTTGTTCATATTTCATGCAACCTTCAGAAGTCAGACACATTTCTATAGATGGACAAAGTTTTCTCCTCCTCTCTTCAATACTCTTTTAATATTTTTGTTTTATGCTTTGTGAAGGTAGTCTAACTTAAGTTACAACTTAACATAGTTTGGGCACCTAAAATCATGCTTTCACAGCTTATATTAAACCTACAGTAGGATCTACAAACCTATAGATCCTCACATATGAGCCAGCTAAAGGTGAACTAACTGTAAGTGAGGTTCATTAAGCACCTTGCCTCTAAATCATGCAGGCCTTAATAGGATGAGTCAGTGCAGTGGGGTTTGTTTGTCACAAGCTTGGTTAAAGTGGCCACTGACTTGTCACAATGATTCAAACCAGCTGTGTTGCATGTTGTTATTGTAAAGCAGCTTAAATGTTTTGTCACCTGAAATCCCCAATGAGGAAAGTGCAAGGCAACCAGCCCCAGGGATGTGACACATTCGGCATTGCTCTGAGACTGCCTTCTCAAAAACATCCCCACTAATAAGGCCATAACACATCCCATCACAAGGGTCGTGTTAACTATTCCTGCTAATGTAGTAACCCTGTAGAGAGGGAAACAATGACAGAACAAACTTTCCGCTCTGTTGTCTCGTCTGTGTCTCTATGTCAAATGAATTTGAAATACACATTACACAATTGTCTCTCTTGTTTACATTCTTCAATGCAACAATTACATCACATTCAGTATTTTCAGTCAATGCTTTCTTTTACTTTACCTCTTTAACTTGTAACATCAATCAATTAAAACAAAAACACAAGACATAACGTTTTCTTTCAAACAGTGTTACATGTATCCCTCATCATCTTGAACATAGTTATATGTACCTCGTGGTGCTTTGCTAACCACGGCTAACTAGCCGCTACATTGCTAACAACATCCAACACAGATAAAAATGCTTTTCGAACAACAAAACACAGTGTCAGTATGACGATATACTGGATTAAACTTATCCTCAAAAGAAATATTCGTATTTTGTGCGTTTTTACCTGTTGAGAGAGAAACACTGACAGAACAAATTTCCCGCTCTGTTGTCTCGTCTGTGTCTTTATGTCGAATGAGCAACGACATAGCGAGAGCTATGTCTCCGATTTAGACCACATTTACCTGCTTTGTGGTTGCTTTGCTGATTTAAATCATTGTGACAAGTCAGTGGCCACTTTAACCAAGCTCGTGGCAAACAAACCCCACCGCACTAACTCATCCTATTAAGGCCTTCATGATTTAGAGGCAAGGCACTTAATAAACCTCACTTACAGTTAGTTCACCCACATTTGGGTATGAGATTAGAGTTGGGGGGTCTTGCCTAAGAACTCCTATCTCCTGGGCATAGCCACAAATAAGCCTAGCAATAAATACTGTATGTGCAGAACAGTTAGTTAGACACTGAACACTTAGACACACCACACCAGAGATCTCCATTCCTGCAGGATCCATGGGTCGCACCACACCCTATCTGTTATGTTCATGTAGAAAAACCCCACTAATGATCTTGATAAATATAAAATGCACTTGCTGAGGCAAGTTTTGTGGTGTGCAGCCATGGATTACGACAGCATGCAGAGTTCAAAAGAAACCAGAATTGCATTATTCTTAGCATGTTGAGCCCCATGCAACTTATAATATATCAAATGTAGACCTAGCTTGAGCCGGTCGGTCGGCCTCAGCTGTGGACAGTGCTCTAAAGAAAGCACCACAAATCAGTTGCGTAAAGTCTGACGTATGGCAGTCAGTTTCGGTTGTGGTTATTTCAGGAGGATATGTCCAATAGTGGATGTTACCTATCCTCATTCGGGGCTGCAGGTGGGAACAGGCAGGCATGTCCATGCCGCATGTACAGTAGGAGTGGGACAAACGTTTCCGGACGGTAGTAGGAAGAACGCAGTCCAGTGCAGACTGCTACACTCAAGGCTTTCTAGGGCTTCAGTAAATATCTAATGAATTCTGAGAACACAAAATGCAGTGTACATCCAATTTTGAGTTCATGCTAGTTGCATTTGAAGTATTGTTGTATTGCATTGCAGTAATGTGTTTGAGAAATGGGAAACCTCCTTCCCCCAGATAGCTAGATAAAGCTCTTCCCATTCGGTTAAGAGGAAATGAACTGAAGGCCTATTGCATAATAACTTCCAGCATAAGTACTCAGCACATTGATTTTCCATGAGTGGGAACAATTTTGTAAGACAACAAATTAACCTAGGCCATCTAGAGATATAGATATGCACCAGCTGAAAAAGAAGAAAGGAAGCATGGGTCTTTTTAAAGGTGAGAGTCATCCTGTTTACAAGTCTTCACACTTCTGGAACTAAAGATGCCCTCAGGTTTGGACATGCGCCCTTTCATATCACTTCAGCTTGTTTATCTTTGAAACGTGTGCAGCATGTGTATGTACAGGGGTCTGATGGCACATGCTTGGTAAGTGTCTTGAGACCAGGTGAAAAGGGTGTGTTTCGACATGTGCTTCAGTGGTGCGATTGCACAAAGCTGTAAAACTGTCACTGCAGTGTTTCTGTCCAGCCTACTTGGACCATACTTACTCATTCACACACTCACCCATGCACACTTTCTGTTTCTGTGGCACTCCTTTCTTGTTCCTCTTCCTAGATTAG
Organism: Prochilodus magdalenae; assembly: GCA_024036415.1. Lineage (NCBI taxonomy): Eukaryota > Metazoa > Chordata > Actinopteri > Characiformes > Prochilodontidae > Prochilodus > Prochilodus magdalenae. Next base: position 91,376 of record JAMWET010004065.1, on the reverse strand, counting down.
AAAACAGATGATATTCAGAGTTGCAGGGACCTCGGCTTAAAATCTCTCTCTATGTCTGTCTATCTGGCTGTCTGTCTGCCTGTCATTGAAACTGGTGTTGGATGTTAAACCCCAGCACCATGCCACAGTGAATGTGAAATGCTGCTGACATTCGTTTATAACCTTTTGCTCACTTTTCATAGTTTTGCTACATCAGCCACCTTAAATCTCAGATGTCTGATTTTAGCTCAGTAGTCAAGTTGTCTTTGTTGGGCAAAAGTTGAGCCTGTGTGGAGTGGACACAGTTTTTTACTGTAGGGTGTATTGCTGGTGTCACGTGGGGTCAAGACGAGGAGGCAGGATGTTGGTGCAAGTATTTAATAAAGACCAAATAAGAAAACAAAACCAAAGAAACCCAAAACACCGGTAAACCAAGAAACACTGACCAGGGTTACATAAACAACAGACATGGAGACAAAACACTGAGCAAACACAAAGGAACAACAGGGAGTATAAATGAACAAGAACTAACAAGGAACACCTGGGAAGGGGCAGAGCTACAAACTAAGGACAGGTGAGGGGCCTGACAAGAGGGCGGAGACAGGAGGAGCAAAATAAAAACAAAACAAAACAGAAAAACAAGGAACAGGACAACAAAAGTCACATAGAGGAGAGAAGAAACAGAAGCAATCAGGGGCAAGATAAGACAGGGCGTGACGGTCGGTTGTGTTAATGTAAACCCAGCATTCTGGTTGATGTTACCGTGGTCTTGTTTAGAGAAGGAAGTGTTGGGAATGGAATAATGACTGCACTGCTGTCAATTAATTAATAAAGAATGGACCAACAGAAATGGCCCAAAACTGCTTGGAAAGTCATCTGGTTCCATTGACTTACATTCAAATTAAATGAGGTTTTTGGCCTCTCCTGTAAAGTTGCCATTTTGGAGATACCTGTTTTTCTTTGGACAGCGACGATATGAATGATGGTAATGTAGTGTAACATAATAAAGTTCTATTTACACATCCATTTTAAATAGAAGCACAAGCCTGATGTGTACACTCCTTTTTAGATTTATGCCTCATTTAATGGTCACATCAAAGAGGTCTATATTCCCTGCGGCACCGAATTACGTTTCAAAGACGAAAGCTGCACAACTTTTTTCAGCTTTACAACATTATGAAGATGCATGACCATGTTGTGAAAGTGTGCTGGGTTAAACCCATATGGCAGTCATTTTAAATAATGATGACTTTGGATAAAACAGCTTTGTCAACAGGGTATGTAATTTTGTTGTCTGCGAGGCTGTGGATGAGAGCAGGCTGGGAAAACTGTTTATGACCGTGTCAGGAAGAATTCTAGTGGTCCTTCGCAGAACTACACTACATTCATTCAGTCAGTCACACCACTGAAGATCCATTGGGGCTTTCAGGGCCACCAGAGAAGATCTCATAATTTCGGAAAATACAGAATGTTGTTGGTTTGTGTTGTAATTGGAGTATTGTCTTGTAGTAATGTGCTTAATTAGTTGATTTTGCTGTAACACAGATTGTCTAGTCGAGCAAAAACAAAGGCGTAGGTAAATATGTCCTTGAACGTTCAGCACAGCTGTGGAGCTGCTGGAAGTTTGCAGATTCTTTTATGATCTTGACTGTTTTCCTAAACTGTCTCTCCCCCACCCCGCCGCCTTCTCTTTCTCTCTCTCTCGCTCTCTCTCTTTGTCATATCTCATTTTAAACCTCATGTGGAAATTTGAGCCCTGGCACCATGCCACAGAGAATGACCTGTTATTCTGGCAGAGTAGAAAACCCATGTCTGTTTCTACCGAAGTTTCCAATGTTTCTTCTGAAAGCAAATGTTGTAATTAGGAGCGTTCATGAGACACACAGCCTCATGGAAAAAAACTGTTCTTAAGTCTGCTGGTGCGGGAGCGGAGGCTCCTGTAGCGCCTGCCAGATGGGAGGAGGGTGAAAAGACCATGATTCGGGTGGGAAATGTCCTTGATGATATTCCCTGCCCTGCCCAGGCAGCGCTTGCGATGGAATGGTGGGTAACTGGGTGCTGGGTTGAGCCATTTTCACCACCCACTGGAGAGCCTTGCGGTCAGCAGAGCAGCAGTTGCCGTACCATACAGAGATGCCGTTGGTGAGTATACTCTCAATGGTACAGCGGTAAAAGTTCACCAGGATCCTGGGAGACAGGTGAACTTTCTTGAGGCTCCGAAGGAAGTAAAGGCACCTTTTTGACCAGAGCCACCGTTATGAGAAGAATAGGCACTTGGGCTCAACAACAAGGCAAACATAACAGAAAGAACAAAGGCAAGTGTCAAAAACCAAAATAAAGAGGGGGGGGGCACACTCGCAAAGAGCAGATTAAAACAAAGGGGTATAAGAACAAACTGACAGACTACACACAGGTGAAGCTGGTTAAAACTCAGGAGAGGATGACCAGAAGAACGGTTCATGATTGGTTTCTGGCAGATATGCAACAATGACGTCATGGGTGGTGGATTGTGGGAAATGTAGTCCAGCTGGTTGGAGGTGGACAGAGAACCTGGAAGAGTCCCAGTACAGGTACACACACCTTAGTAGTGCTTCAGTGTACCTAATACAAATATACTAATTTGCACTCCCAGGTTAAAAAGGTATACGTTAATGTACTATAAATGTACTTTGTTATGTACGTAAGTATATTAAGTGGTCTCTGTATGGTACAGTTAATTCTATATAAGGAGACTTTTAATAAGTTGCTATATGTGTGACACTGGATTTGAAGAACCAGGTGCTGGGGGTGGTAAAATGTAACAAGTTTAAGGCGGTGTGGTGAGTGAGTCGATTCTGAGCCAGCAAACAAACAGAATGACAAAACCAGAGCGACCAAAACAGACATGGGCAAGACGAGGAGTAAATCCAGATACAGGCTAGGGTCAAAACCAGGACAATCAGAAACCAGGCAATCAAACAAGAGGGTGAGGCAAAAGACGAAAACCACAGGACAGGAGACGGTCATACACGAGAAAACAGATAACGATAGAAAACTGCTCAGTAAGCTACACCAGGGTCTGCAGTACATTGCAAAGTGTTAATGACAAGGCCAGGTATAATGGGAACCTGTATACGTGTGTGGAGAGTGTGTTGTTCCGGCATTACCTCAAAAAGACCAAGGAGGAAAAGAGTACACTGAAGTATACTTAATTTAAGTGTACTTAGTATACCTCCTTATAATTTGTAATAGTAATTAACTTAATTAATGTCTTGAAATTTCCAAAATATACTTTCTCTTAGATTCATTTAGAACATACTTCAGTACATATTAAAGTACATGTCTACTACATCAAAATACACCGGATCTGAGATCTAATAAACTCTGGAATAGCATACAAGGGTTGATAAGCTTGTGTAAGGACATGAAGGAGGTGGTCTGGGCATGCTTTAACGCTTTATCAGGTCAGTAAGGATTGCAGATGGGGAGTCTGGCCACATTGATTTTAATGCTATGCGGATTTCAGTCAGTCAAAGTGATTTTTGGTCATTTGTTGAACATAACAGGAAGTCAACCGAATATGACTTCTTCTTTTCCTGGTAAACTCACAGGAAGCTGCTTTCTGAACTTATGAGAAGATATTTAGAGAAACAGCAGGATGACCAGCCCGTGACACACAGCAGTTATGAAAGCATGACCTCATTTCTCAGCATGTACTATCATAGGGATGTAATATGAATCATGTTTATATAGAAATCAGGATTTCAGAGTTTGTAAACTGCCTACAGAAGCAACCACACACTCAGGTGTTGTGACATCACAACCACAGCTTATCCCAGCCTTACACCAAACAACAGTTCCCTGTTGCACATAAACTCCCAACATTGGAATAAAATCACGTGAGCCTGTTTTCATGTCTTAACTCATCCTGACGTTCTGATAAAATCAGCCATATTTAATATCACAGGTCTTTAGTCTAACGTAGAGAGTGACATGTGAGAGAGTGTATAAGTATGCTAAATTCAAGTGTAAATTTTAAATATTACAAGTGTAATAATTACAAGTACATTTTACCTCAGTAGTAACTTAGTATACTAAATAAGTATATGTGTATATACATATAAGTATAGAAGTATATTTTAATGTACTAGAAATGTACTTTCATTTGTGCTTAAGGTATATATTAAATGGCAGTAATAATTATTTTAGCATACTTAGTGTATAGGTAATATATGAAAATTCAGTTAAAAGTATTTTAAGTACACTTAAATTAAGTCTACTCCAGTGTAAGGACTGGAAATGTATTTTCAGAGTCTTTTCAAAGTCTTCTAGTGCTCAACATCTTCTCAACAGGTGGGACATAGACCACCAGTGGTCCATGAGGCATGCTCTAGTGGTCCGTGGGCCTATCCTTAGGTTGAGGCAGTAGTTTATAGTGGGCTGTAGATGTCATATACTGTATGACCATAGTAGTGTTATGAAGTAATAATAGATATACTATGTATATCAGTGCACACAAATGTCACAGTAGCAGGCTAACATCTTCAGTTTGAGATAATGTAGCGGCTGACTAGTCACTTTTACAGCTCTGTTGTTTGAATTTGGACGTATCATGGGCACATCTTAGAGAAACTGTATTTAAAGCTGTTGATTCTGGCTTTTTACAGGTAGGCCAATGTAGTGTTAGGAGTCTTGCCCAAGGACTCTTATTGGTGTAGCACAGCGTAGTCACCCAGACTGGGATTCGAACCCCAGTCTTTCACATGTGGTGGTGGCTCTCTGGCGAGCAGTGGTGTTATCCGCTGAGCTACACCAACAGCTACGTTGTTGTTGTTGTGGTTATTGTGTGGGCCTTGGGCCTAAAAAAGTTGATAACTCCTGTTCTAGTGTACATTAGGCATTGCTGGCACTCTACATTCAGGCATCAAGTCAGAAAATGTGGATATCCTGGTCTTAATGGCAAAAAACAACAACAACAATGAAAAAAAAAACAGGCCTGAAACTTTAATTTACAGAATATTCAGCTATTGCAGTTTCAATCACAGTCACAATATTAGTCAAACAAAACACAACTAGATATCTTCCCTGAGTTGATCAGCTCAGGTTACCATGTGTCTTATTTAGAATATGTTTCTGTCAGGCCAGAGGAGGTTGACTTAACAAACAGGGTAATGCCGTGTCCAGAAACAGAGACAAGCAGTGGTCAGAGCCAGGAGATCAAATAAGCCAGCAAGCGGAATCCAAAAGAATAGACAGAAAACACGAGGATGGACAGAACCAGTGAGAAAAGAGCAGACAAAAGCCAATGCGAGAATCAAGAGAGAAAAAACAAAGTCAAAGGGAAGTCAGAATCGGAAATAGATAGTAAGGTCACAGGGGCAATGCTCAGAATTGCAAACTGTGTTTGGCAAAACGTGGCTGTGTGTGTGTTATAAATACAGGTGTGTTTAAATGAAGACATGTGATGTTAATCAAAACTCAGGTGACCTAGACCGTGGCTGATTGGATGACTGGGGACATGTGGGTGTGATGTCATCAGTTAGTGCACTCCGGGAGATTGGCAGTGTCAGGGAGACCCAGAGGCGGGACAGTTTCTCAGGTAATAACACTAATTAGAGTTATTAAAGATAACTCTTATTAAAGATATCACTAATATAGCACTCAGATAACAGCCAGTGTTGAACAGAGATCTTCAGCAGTAAAACTTGGTTTGGACTTAACAAGGAGCATTTAGCCTTCTCCACAAAAAGTGGGCAACACTCCAAGTCTTCATTCCCTCAAAGCAGGAGATCACCTAAGGGGCCGATGAACCAAATAAACAAGTGGAGCCAGGTGTGATGTATCTGCACTAAACAAACTATGAATCAGAGACGAAACCTGTAACCTTCAGTCCATGGGCCCTCTCTGGCAAGGCACCAGAGCACTCTCAGAGCAAGACCAGCACGCTCAGTAAATAAAGGAATTCATGTTTAATTAACACTCATTGAACTGGAAAAATCTCACTGTAGTGAACAAGCAGGTTGAAATGTATCACAGGGCACTTTGAGGCTCCTTTCCCATAAGTCAGTCACAGTAGCACATAGTGTACTAGTACATTAACAAGCCAAGCGATTAACGATGCTTGGTTTGTAAAAATCTAGACTACATAAAACAAGCTTTGACCTTGACATTTTATGTTTGGAGATTTAGTACATCCAAATGTAGCTTCCTCTGCTGAAGTGCGAAACTGGATTGGATGTTGGCACGTTCCCAGAGATTTCTTCAGTGTCTAGCTCGAAAGTCAGAAAGTAACACAGCTTAAATCTTTGTTTAACATTTTTAATGATGTAACAGGTCATGCCTGAGCCTGTATGCCGAAGACTGTCTCCCTTAATCTAGAACACAAGAAACCGCAAGGCAAGTCAATGCATTCACAATAGCTTGTGCACAGACAGGTGTCTTTGGATTACATATCAGTTTCAGTTTGTAGCCCAATCATCAGCCTTCATAAAGCAGTCTACATTAGAATCAGGCTTTGCATGTACAGTAAGTGTAATGTGTTAGTGTAGTGTAAGTAGTGTTGGTGTACAGTAACTCAGTAAGTGTAGTGTGTTAGTGTGCTGTAAGTAGTGTGTCGGTGTACAGTAACTCAGTAAGTGTAATGTGTTAGTGTACTGTAAGTAGTGTGTTGGTGTACAGTAACTCAGTAAGTGTAATGTGTTAGTGTGCTGTAAGTAGCGTGTTGGTGTACAGTAACTCAGTAAGTGTAATGTGTTAGTGTGCTGTAAGTAGTGTGTTGGTGCACAGTAACTCAGTAAGTGTAATGTGTTGGTGTACTGTAAGTAGTGTGCTGGTGTACAGTAACTCAGTAAGTGTAATGTGTTAGTGTACTGTAAGTAGTGTTGGTGTACAGTAACTCAGTAAGTGTAATGTGTTAGTGTACTGTAAGTAGTGTGTTGGTGTACAGTAACTCAGTAAGTGTAATGTGTTACTCTTCACCTACTGTAAGTAGTGTTGGTGTTACAGTAACTCAGTAAGTTGTAATGTGTTAAGTGTACTGTAAGTAGTGTGTCGTGTGTACCAGTATTCAAAGTCAGTAAGTGTAATGTGTTAGTGTGCTGTAAGTAGCGTGTTGGTGTACAGTAACTCAGTAAGTGTAATGTGTTAGTGTGCTGTAAGTAGTGTGTTGGTGCACAGTAACTCAGTAAGTGTAATGTGTTGGTCCTGTACTGTAAGTAGTGTGCTGGTGTACAGTAACTCAGTAAGTGTAATGTGTTAGTGTACTGTAAAGTAGTGTTGGTGTACAAGTAAAAAAGTAAGTTTAATGTGTTAGTGTACTGTAAGTAGTGTGTTGGTGTACAGTAACTCAGTAAGTGTAATGTGTTAGTGTACTGTAAGTAGTGTTGGTGTACAGTAACTCAGTAAGTGTAATGTGTTAGTGTACTGTAAGTAGTGTTGGTGTACAGTAACTCAGTAAGTGTAATGTGTTAGTGTGCTGTAAGTAGTGTGTTGGTGTACAGGAACTCAGTAAGTGTAATGTGTTAGTGTGCTGTAAGTAGTGTGTTGGTGTACAGTAACTCAGTAAGTGTAATGTGTTAGTGTACTGTAAGTAGTGTTGGTGTACAGTAACTCAGTAAGTGTAATGTGTTAGTGTACTGTAAGTAGTGTGTTGGTGTACAGTAACTCAGTAAGTGTAATGTGTTAGTGTGGCATGTAAGTAGTGTGTTGGTGAAGGTACAGTAACTCAGTAAGTGTAATGTGTTAGTTTGTACTGTAAGTAGTGTGTTGGTGTACAGTGACTCAGTAAGTGTAATGTGTTAGTGTGCTGTAAGTTGGTGTGTTGGTGTACAGTAACTCAGTAAGTGTAGTGTGTTAGTAGTGCTGCCATAAGTAGCGTGTTGCAGCTGTACAGTAACTCAGTAAGTGTAATGTGTTAGTGTACTGTAAGTAGTGTTGGTGTACAGTTTCCTCAGTAAGTGTAAAGTGTGTTAGTGTACTGTAAGTAGTGTTGGTGTACAGTAACTCAGTAAGTGTAATGTGTTAGTGTACTGTAAGTAGCGTGTTGGTGTACAGTAACTCTCTAGTAAGTGTAATGTGTTAGTAGTGCTGTAAGTAGTGTGTTGGTGTACAGTAACTCAGTAAGTGTAATGTGTTAGTGTACTGTAAGGGTTAGTGTGTTTGTGTACACAGTGACTCAGTAAGTGTAATGTGTTAGTGTACTGTAAGTAGTGTGTTGGACCTATACAGCGGTAACTCAGTAAGTGTAATGTGTTAGTGTGGCTGTAAGTAGTGTGTTGGGTGTACAGTAACTCAGTAAGTGTAATGTGTTAGTGTGCTGTAAGTAGTGTGTTGGTGGTGACAGTAAACTCAGTAAGTGTAATGTGTTAGTGTGCTGTAAGTAGTGTGTTCAGTGTACAGTAACTCAGTAAGTGTAATGTGTTAGTGTACTGTAAGTAGTGTGTTTGTGTACAGTGACTCAGTAAGCTGTAATGTGTTAGTGTATCCTGTAAGTAGTGTGTTCCAAGTGTACAGTAACTCAGTAAGTGTAATGTGTTAGTGTGCTGTAAGTAGTGTGTTGGTGTACAGTAACTCAGTAAGTGTAATGTGTTAGTGTGCTGTAAGTAGTGTGTTGGTGTACAGTGACTCAGTAAGTGTAATGTGTTAGTGTACTGTAAGTAGTGTGTTTGTGTACAGTGACTCAGTAAGTGTAATGTGGTTAGTGTACTGGACAAAGTAGTGTGTTGGTGTACAACGGTAACTCAGTAAGTGTAATGTGTTAGTGTGCTGTAAGTAGTGTGTTGGTGTACAGTAACTCAGTAAGTGTAATGTGTTAGTGTGCTGTAAGTAGTGTGTTGGTGTACAGTAACTCAGTAAGTGTAATGTGTTAGTGTACTGTAAGTAGTGTGTTTGTGTACAGTGACTCAGTAAGTGTAATGTGTTAGTGTACTGTAAGTAGTGTGTTGGTGTACAGTAACTCAGTAAGTGTAATGTGTTAGTGTGCTGTAAGTAGTGTGTTGGTGTACAGTAACTCAGTAAGTGTAATGTGTTAGTGTGCTGTAAGTAGTGTGTTGGTGTACAGTGACTCAGTAAGTGTAATGTGTTAGTGTACTGTAAGTAGTGTGTTGGTGTACAGTAACTCTGTAAGTATAATGTGAGTCTCTTCACCTACACTGAGCTGATGAAGAGTCTTGATCCAGAAATGATAATAGGACTTTAGACCTATAATAAGTCATGCTCCTGTTACTCTCCATACTTAAGTACATTTGAAGGTAAATACTTCAGTACTTGTACTCCAGTGGAGGTCTAAAGGGGGACCTTTTACTGGAGAAATATTTTACATGTGGTTTCTTCACTTTAACTCAGCTACATGAGTGCCTGTTCACCACCGGATTCAAAGTACTAGTAGCTTTACACCCCACATGGTCTCTCTGCCCTTATCATAGTGCTGAGAGCGAATATCCCAGGTGAATAAAACATACACTGGAGTTACTTAATTCAAGTGTGCTTGGTATACTTCCTTAAACATATTATTATTAATATTTATTAATATTAATATACTGAAAGAATGCTTTCTTCATGTACTAACTGTGTACTTAGTATGCTAAATATAGTTTGTGCTATTAAACATGTATTTAAAGAGAACTAATTGGACTTAACTGTACAATTTTAAGACAACTGTTATATTCAGGGACACATAAATAAACACACACACACACACACACACACACACACACTTGTGATTTATACATTTAGCATTTAGCAATGTGCTTATAATGTACTTGCTGGTCTTAAAGTAGATTTCTGGTACATTAAAATGTACTTCATTTTGACCTGGGATCAGCCATTCACTAGTGGTGTAACAAGAGTTGACTGGGCCTGCAAGCAAAGCTGTTGCTAATTATGTGACTCATCAAGGGTTGAACAAAAATCTCTTCACCGCACAGGTTAAGCAGGTGTTCTTTATATTGGCTTGTTTTTGGCTTTGAAAATAAGAAGAAAACAAGTATAGACTTTCAGTTGGAATGTCCGCTCCTGGAGGAAGATCTTTTGATTGTTGGATTTTGTAAGAAATGGAATTGTTGTAGTCAGTCAGAGGTACAAAATATGGACTTAGGGAATCATGAGAAACACACTGCACCATTAGGATTAGTTGTACCACCTCTGGCTTTTATAACAGCTTGAATTCTCTGAAGCATGAACTTGACTAATGACAAACAGTATTCTCCATCAATCCGTCTCCAACTGTCTCCTATTGCTGTTGCCAGATCAGCTTTGCAGGTTGGAGCCGTGTCATTGACCATTTTCTTCAGTTTCCACCAGAGATTTTCAACAAGGTTGAGATCTGGAGTTTTTGCAGGCCATGCCTTTGACATTTTGTCTTTCTTGAGGAAGGCTTCAACGTTCTTTGCCCTATGGCAAGATGCATTATCAATCTTGAAAAATTAAGTCATCATCGCCAAACATCCTTTCAGCTGATGAAATGAGAAAACTAGATTTTGGCTATTATTGACAATGCAATCGCTGCCATCTCCCCTCTGCCTTCACCTGGTATACAGCTCCACATCATCAATGGCTGTGGAAGCTTATATGTTTTCTTCAGGCGGTCATCTTTATGAATTTCATTGGACTGGCACCAAATTAAAAGTTCCAGTATCATCACCTTACCCGATGCAGACTCCGATTACATTCATCCAGAGTCCATGACCGCCCACAGTAACCTTGTTCATTTCTGTTTAGGTGTTAATGATGGCTTTCTAATGGTCCCGGACACCGGCTCCAGTTCGCCCCCGGACACCGGCTCCAGTTCGCCCCCCGGACACCGGCTCCAGTTCGCCCCCTAGTTTCTCGTTTGATTTGTTGTGTATGTTCTGGTTAAAGGACATCTTGCTTTAAGTTTTCTATCTTGACACTTTGATGTTTTCCTTGGTCTACCAGTATGCTTCCCTTTTACAACCTTCCCATTGTGTTTGTACGTGGTCCAGATTTTAGAACCAACATCTTTGCCAACATTCCGTGATTTACCTTCCTGAAGAAGTTTAATAATTCCCTGCTTTGGGCAACAGCTCTCCAAGGGGTGGGCACTCCTTTTTAACTGAAGACTAATTAGCTAGTTAGTAGTATCTGATGCAGGTGTTTGTTTTAGAATTGCAAATTACAGAGCTATTCCACAATATTTTCCTCAGAATTTAGTGATTCCATTTTTTCTCTACTTGATCTGAAAACATTACTGTGACTGACTACAACAATTCCATTTCTTTCTTTTTTTATTGTCTCTTAAAGGCAGAAATTTAAATTAAACTAAACTAAACTCAATTAAACAATTGAAAGATTTTCCTCCAAGAGTGGTGATTCTATCAGTTTTGCCAGGGGTTGTATTTAGGAACTGCTGTCATATTTTACATAGCCCATTTTTTTGCAGGCTCAAAATTAATTGGACAAACTAGCATGATTATAAATATTATAAAAAGGATTATTATACAAGGATGATTATTATTGTTGTTGTTGTTGTTGTGGACTAATGTACTCATATTTCCTTAAAAAAAACAGCAATGGCACATGTTACAACAAATCTCAGGGTGGATGTCACAAGCTCAGCCTGCACCTCTGTCTAGGACCAGGAGAACCAATTATAAAAGGTCATGGATTCCAGAGCGGGCGTGTGCACAAACAGCAGGAAATGTGGAAAAATGAAAACAGACCTACAAAACCTTCCGTATATATTCCCAAAAGCTTTCCCCCTTCATCTTCTTACAAACATACACACCCTAACATCCTGCCTCCTTATCACAGATGTTTTGCAGAATGTGAGATGAAAGAGGTTGAAGCCAGGACAAAATATTCAATACACATATAAGACCACTATGCTGAAGTATGAATATGTTTCATGCCCCAAGTTCTGACTCTAAAGCTTATCTATGAGGTGTGTCTGAGGTGCGTGTTTTGTTTGGGTCTAACTGTAGGAAGCTGCGTCCTCTGGGATGAAGAGGTATGAAGACCTGGCTTGTTGTCGGCGTGCAGGTTAAAGGTCAGCATTCATAACAGGAAAGCATTGCAGGCTAATACCACTTGGTCTCTCTGGTTTCCAAACACTGACAGTGTGTCAGGAAAAGAAAGGAAATGATTGACACAGTGGTGAACCATTTTTTTTTCATTCTGTGGTGCTGGATTTAACCTCAGATTGCACAATGGCATTTCTCAGTATCTTTGTACTACAGTACTATGTTTAATTGGAGTGTTTAAGTATAGTGTTGGGTTGATTTCACTGCATGGTTTTGTTTATATTCAGCACAACTTTTTTTTTTCTTTTTGGTAATGGGATCGCGGGGGTCTGTGCATCTAAGGCCATTGCTGTAACCCCCACCCCCCACCAATTATGTGTATTGCAAATGCAATAGAAAGCAGTTTATAGAGATGCTGTAGGAATGAATTATTAATTAATTATTACAAATTCTCTTATTTAGATACTTTTCGTTAAGTAAACAAAGGTGACTGTGCTTCAAATAGAGATCGATTTTCACTCATCTCAATCTACAGGCCTCCGGGACTCTATTCTGACTCCCTATCTACAAATTTAACTATGTTCTCAAATCCGAATTTTAGAAATTGAGTCATGGTTTCCAGTTATGCTGCACACAGGGGAATTCGTCTACTGCCTTTAACCCATTCATGAAGTGAAAAACACTTAATGCAGTGAGCACACTTGCCCAAAGGGATGGGCATCCCTATCAACGGCACCGGGGAGCAAGTGGGGGTTAGGCAAGTGGAGGTTAGGTGCCTTGCTCAAAGGCAGGCCCTGTTTGTTCAGGGAATCAAACTGGCAACCCTCCGGTGACAAGGCTGGGTCCCTAACCTCCAGCCCAGGACTGTATTACTCAAGAGTACAATGCATCTGTACAGTACAGTCAGCTCCATAAATATTTGAATCGTGACCCAGTATTTAGGGATCGTTGTTAAAGCGTGATCGTTGTTAAAGCAATGCGCGCAAACCTGGCAACCTGTTACAGCGCGGGAGACCAACACCGGTCAGCGTAAGAGGTGGCTCGTATCGTGAAGGCGGCTACGCTAGTGTGGGGTGGTGGTCTGTATTCGAGGATAGTGTTGTGAATGGAAGTAGTAAAGAGAGAACAGCGATATGGAGGGTCTTCGGATCAAGCAACCGTGACCCCACCACAACCAACACACAGAAGGTCCATGGCTGTGGCTGTGGCTAGTCGAAGATTAGCGGTAAGGTCAGGCTATTAAAGGAGCAGGGAGGAGCATAAAGACACTACACTCTACAGACCCCACATTTACCTCCTGCTCCCTGACTGCACTGACCTACAGGCAGCGGTCCTGCTCGAACCCAGAGGGGGGAGTTCCGTTATCCAGCTCAGTAAGGTAGCTCGGTGAAGAAGGCCGATCTCAGGTGTTCGGGGGATATTCTCACCCCGCGGCTCCTACTGCTCACAGGCAACCTCGTAAAAGTCCAACTGTATTGAAGTCCTGGTACATTTTCTAAGTGGTGGCTTAAAACGTACAGGATTCAGAGAGATAAGGAGCCTGTGGATAGTTATAAAGACTTATATATATACATATACATATATATATATATATATAACAAGATAACAATCTAAAATCAATTGTAGTGATCTGATGAACATACAACCGTTATTTTAGTGGATTAGAATTTATAATAAGAATAATTAGAAGAAAAAAATATTTCATTTTAAATACACTGGGGAAAAATGTACGTCAATTGCGCAAATTAAAGTTATGTTTACCCAAAATGCTGTTTGTTCTACATGCTAAATTTTTATTTGTTAAACCATCAAAATCGTTTTACGTTCTATTTAAAGCGTTTCGTTCATGTAAATAACATTTAATTATAATCTGTTAAATCAACATGACTTTTATATATTCATTTTATGTAAACTATAATAAATGATTAGCTGGTGAAACAACATGGTTTTATAGTAATTTAAAGCAACATGTCTTTTGTAAAGTTATATTAAACTAATCTCAGGTAAATCTGACACTGCTATGATCTAAAATCTGCATACTGGCTTACATCGCTAGTCCATTTTACAAGATGGATTTATTTTTGTAAGTTGATTTCTGTTACTTCAGCAATGTAGTTAGCACATTCCTCTGCTTGATCCTGTCTAGCCTTTATCTACAACATGTACCGTTATTTTTATAGATCAAAAAACTATAAAACTATAGAACTATAGAATCTATAGAACTCTAAACTGCACTTTGGCGTTGCATTCCTCAAACATTTCCATGGCTGGGAAAAAAATAATAGCCAAAAAAAAACCCTTGGTGTGCACGAACACATGCAGCATGGAGAAGCACAGTATATGTTTGTAAAAAGAGAATGGAAAAGAAAAACAGATATCATGGAGTGAGCCTGCACGATTTCGTGAGTTATCCCATTATGCTCCTTCAAATTGGATTTTCCCTTCCTCCCGTAGTCAGGCTGTAGCTCTGGCCAGCTGTAGGGATGGTTACGGATCTGATCAATATTACTATAGTTCAGTCCAGTTCTTTATTCACTGCTCAGCCTTGTTTTTCTCACTTGGGATTGTTTAATATTTATTTATTTATTTATTTATTTATTTATTTATTTATTTATTTATTTATTTATTTATTTATTTATTTATTTAGACCTCAGAAACGAGGATGCAGTGCAGCCATACAGAACCTCAGTCCTAGGTAGAGAACTCTTCCTCTGGTCATTCTGTAATAAACGCTTAGAAGGGAGGAAGACCCAAACTCATGACCACTGCGGTAGCGCTCAAGAATCTGAGCACTGCGTTTAACCCATCCATGCAGTGAAACTCATTTGAAAAGCTGGAAAGCGTAATTAGTCCAGAGATTTTACATATTATGAAAGTCTTTGTTAAATAACTCGGTTTATTGATGTGATTTTCAGCTCTACCACGTGGTACTAATAAATAGTAAATAATCACATATTTAAATCTATTTACCCTTCAAATCAAAAACTGTTTTTTCACACACTGGTCCATTGCTCAGATCACTACCATACTAATATCCGACTATAGCTGACTGTTCTGTGTTTTTTTAATTACTACGCAAATTGACCATTTTAGTTCCCACAACATGAAATATTTCTGAATCTCAGGAATTATACTCACCACATACTCTCTCAGAAGGAGTCCTGGATCCTCATTATGGTACACCGAGAGTGCCTTGATGACGTATGTAGTCCCAAATCCTCCTTGAATCCTCATTCAAGGCGGGGAAGTGCAACATCCACTGAACACCCTCCACACTGCCACATTCACTGGAGAAAGAGAGTAAATAATGGCATGTTAATAATAATAATAATAATAATAATAATAATAATAATAATAATAACAATAATAATAATAATAATAATAATAATAATTTAAAAAAATAATTTAAATTAAAAAAAAAAAACATATTATTATTATTATTAACTAGAAACGGTTGGTGGGATGGCTGCGCAGTGTGCTAAGTGAGGGGTGAGTAAACGAATGCGGGTCGGTATGATTGTGGATTAGTGTTTGGGTACTTGTCCTTAGTGAGTAGTGAAGTTTCATTCCTCTCGGGCGAAGGAAAAGCCGGCTTTAGGTGGGTCCAAAAATGACTGGGTCTCTATGGGAGGAACGAGAGAGTGGTCCATATGCGAGGGTTACGAAAAGAAATAGAAACGAGTACGGGTCAATCCAACATCCAATTCCTGCCCGGGGCTGCTGCCCAAGCTAGTGTACTGGATTTGCTGTCTCTAGGTAGAGCGGAAGTAGGGAAGAAAGGCACGAGCGTTGCCATCCCATTTATTGTTTATGGGGGGAAAATTTTCCGGAAAAACCGGCCCTACACGGAATCCGAGCATCCGATCCAAAAGCTGTACACAAGCCCACATTACCCAGTCATACCGGACAACATGGAGCTGGAACGGAGTCGATATTTCGAAAGCTGCGGGACGAGTTAGTCCGCGAAGAGACGCGGCGAAATGAGAATAAAGAAGGAGAATATAAATCGAATAACAGTATAGTTACTGTACTGTAACTATATACTGTAATAACTCTATACTATAATAATAATAGATTACATTTCTATAGCGCCTCTCTCATACACAGGGACGCTTTACAAACTTAAATAAAAAGAGGAAGAATGAAAGTGTTTTTAAGTGACCTTTAAAAAGCGATAGAGAAGGAGAAGTGCGAATAGATGAAGGTAGATAGATAGATAGATAGATAGATAGATAGATAGATAGATAGATAGATAGATAGATAGATAGATAGATAGATAGATAGATAGATAGATAGATAGATAGATAGATAGATAGATAGATAGATAGATCCCAGAGGGAAATTCAAGAGAAAGACAAAGGCTCGTGGATCGTTTACTGGAACGTGGTTCTCAATGTATTTGGCATGCCGCGGATCTCGTACGTTGATCAGCAACTGGTATGGAGGTATGGAGTTCCAGAGCGTTAGTTTATATACACACATCCAACAGAAGTAGATGTGTGGAATGGATCACACTATTGTCTATTTTAAATTTAATACCACATACAGGCCGGTTTATTAACTCAAAGCAAAAACTAATGTAGTGTAATCCAGCAGTCCTGCAGTAAAGCCTACCGTCCTGAAGGCTGTATTGTTCAGCTGCAGATGTTTAAACACCTGACCATTTCAACGGCTGTAGTTTATGACGCCGTTTATTTATTTATTTATTTATGTGCATCCCATAAATTAGAAAACGTGTATGTTCTTACAGTGTGTTCAGCACCGTATCGTTGGGATTATTAGCATTAACAATATGCTGAGGAGTTCATGAGGTTTAAACACAGCAGGCGAATTAACAATAGCATTTGAATTTCAATACTTTAGGTTAGGGGCGTCTGTGATTTTAAAAAAGTCCCTAGAAAAATTCTGGTACGTGGTCACAAGGCCACAGAGACGCTGGTTCTGGTAAGTTCTGGCTTACAGTTAAATTCCTCCGCTCGGCGATTCGTAAAGTGTTTCCTATGTAGACGAGGGTTTTGATGAATACACTGTGAGACCAAGCCGAGCCGACCTGCCTTGAGCCGTGAACCCGAATGGGACTCACAGTGACCAGAGCCGCGCAACAGCAGCATGGCGGGTATAAATTGTGAAACACATGTGAAACATCACATGACCCATGTGCTAATGATTAGCAGCTGGTGGAGAGGCTCACGAGGGACAGTCATGTGTTGGTTATGTGGCCGCAGTTCATATTGTTCATATGGCGATCAGGTGTTTAGATTTAGACTTTTAAAAAACAAAGGTGTGTATTTGGTATGCGGAATTGTTTCACGTGACTGGGGGTCTGGCTTGTTGTGCACTGTAACAGGAAACCCGTCTCAGAGCATTGTATTTTCTATTTATGTAATACGTCTCTTTTATATCTCTTGATTTAATGTGTAGTTGGGATGTATGTTAATGCTGCCCTGCTGTAGAGCATCCTCCTGAGTATTTCACCACGAGCAGTTCAATACATAAATGTCCTGACACGTGCAAATGACAAATAAACCTGAAACCGAAACTGAAACGTTGTACTTACTGTTAAGGAAGCGCAGTCGTTTTTACATGGTCCCTCCATTTTAACAGGCCCAAAACAAACTATGATGATTATAAATATTATATAGTAATGTTTGTTTGTTTGTTTGTTTGTTTGTTTGTTTGTTTGTTTGTTTGTTTTTGTTTGTTGTTGTGTATCAATGTACTAATATGCCTTTTAAAAAAGTTGTAACGGCACATGTTTAAAAAAAATTCTGGCGGTCGACGTCCCAAAACAATACTGCTACGACCTGGGGTTAGCCAAAAATTAATTAATTAATTAATTAATTAATTAAACCTTCAGTAGTTCTGAATGCCGTGTCCTCTTGATCACACACTTCTTACAAACATACAGGCGACAAACTTTACAGTTTACAAATGACAGCATCCACACGGTTTATTACATAACTATAAAATAGGAACCTCGAACGTTACCCTATTATCCTGACTCATAATAAACTGGTACCCCGAAGTGTGAATACACTCATCTATCAAAACTCAAAAAAATAATATCAGGCCTTAACCTGACAGAGATAACACCCCCTGGACATGACGTCACAAGAGACAAAGTAGTAGTAGCTAGTTTGCATGATCAGGCTTGAGCAGGTTGCGAGCCGGGCTGACAGTACTGCCTGCTGTGCTGACTCACTGCTCTGATGGTGAAGTCATGGCACAGGTGTTTTCTGGCCAGCTCACTGAGTAACGGGTGTCACTGGTCTGCCACCAGCTAGGCGTGGATCACAGACTCACTGTTGGTCCCTGAGCGAATAAGCACTACACGATCAACATAGTGTTAAGGCTTTGGCGCTCATACTGAGATGAGTCTTTCTCTCTAGGGATTAGCGCTGGCCTGGGACGGCTAGCTCGTGCGCTTCTCCTGTATTTAACACTCTAGGTATCAGCACCGGCTCTTGCTCGAGCAGCGTCTGAGCTCAAGGGGAGTTTAGACTCCAAGCTATTTGTACTAGCTAGGAAGCATTCTCTGACTGAACCCTAAGCACGGGGGTAAGGCCCAGTGCTGCTTATTCCTCTGCGGAGGTCTTGGCTCCGCTGCTGCTGTTTTCTGCGGGTGGCTGCCCAAAAACTCTTCCCGCTCTTCCACTGCACGTGCTGCCGGTTCCGATCCCATCTCCAACATCTCTCAGCCAACGAAGCCTCGTCCGTTTGATATCCACCAGGGTCTCGAGGGTCGAGAGAGCTTCACCTGTGTAGCAGGTTTCGAATGTGATCAGTTTTTATGACCCCGGCCTTTATGGCTTTAGTTAGTGGCACGTCGTCCTTTCAGGCGGCCGGTATGTCAGATTCATAATAAAATCATCTCTTAATATTCATTATAATATATAATAGCCTGAACCGAGTCTGATAATTATTAAACATAAGCCACTGCACTGGAATACACTTATACAATATAAGCATAAATAATTCTGTTCGGCTCAAACATCGTTTCTGGTAATTCATCATTTATAATTTAATTTGTTTAATTTTAACCTGTTTATCTTGCTGTATATTATTATTATTATTATTATTATTATTATATTATTATTACTACTATTATTTTCATTTCTGTTATTCCGCCTTATTTAGCTCTGTTTTTTATCAGTTATAATTATTTTAAAAATAATAACGATAATAATAATAATTACTATTATTGTTGCTATTGTTTCTGTTATTATTGTTTGTGTTATTGTTATTATTGTTATGATTGTTACGGTTATTATTATTGTTGTGTTATATTGTTATCATTGTATATCATTATGTATTCTGACTTTATGTTGCTAGTTTAGCTATTGTTTTATAATGAATTATTTTACTTTATTATTATTATTATTGTTATTGTAATTATTGTTATTATTGTTATTATAATTATTAGAAAACGTATTTTTAATGTCATCATTTATTATTTTTATTATTATGTGATTTCGTTTTATTTAATTCGTTTAACTTGATATTATACGATTTGATTTGATTGTCCAATGTGCTTTATAAATGCTTAACTAAATAATAATAATAGTAATAATAATAGTAATAATAATAATAATAATAATAATAAAAATACATTTGTACAAATCCCTTCTCAAGAACCCAAAAACGCTTAAAATCATTAGATCACACGAGCAACAGACGACAACAACAAATCAATAAATAGACATTCAAATAGACAGTATCAGAGAGCGCTGAAGAACGGTTTCGGCAGGCTGTGGGCGGAGGTGAAGAGATATGATTAAGGATGAGCTTTGATTACAGAGAGGGGAACTGGACTGCTCAGTGGTAGGAGAGAGCTTCAGAGTCAGGAGCAAATCTAGGAAAGGCTCGATCACCAAAGCCTTGCGGGTTGAATGGAGGAATGGTGAGTACCCCGGCTGTAGACGATCTTAGAGAGCGAGAGTAGGTGGGTGTGAGTTTGCAGGTGATTGTGAGAGATTTGAATTGTATGCGGTTGTTTACCGGAAGCCAGTGAAGAGGCCGGAGAACGGGTGTAATGTAGTGATGTAAGCAGGTGTGGGTGAGGAGACTGAGGAGCCGATGCCAGCTAGAAGGGAGCTCATGCATGCACTGTGTTGGGGAACATTGCTGATTAGCTGCAGAGAGCGAACGGTGTGCAGCACTGTTCTGATCTGCCATCACTTCATGCACTGCCTGTTAAGATTCAGTACCATGAGAGTTCTGTTGGTGCAACTGGCTGCAGGTATTCTAGGTTTAAACATAACACACTGAATTAATGAACACCTACACGTTACTGAACACGGTCCTCCTTAATCCTCCTGAAGCGCGTTTGTGAGGTCAGACACTGATGTTGGAGGAGAAGGCCTGGCGCGCAGTCTCCGCTCTAATTCATCCCATTGAGGTCAGGACTCTGTGCAGGCCAGTCAAGTCCTTCCACACCAAACTCGCTCAGCCCTGTCTTTATGGACCTCGCTTTGTGTCCTGGTGCGCAGTCATGTTGGAACAGGAAGGGACCATCCCCAAACTGTTCCCATAAAGTTGGGAATCTCGGGGTCTGCTGACGCATTAAGCGTTCCTATCACTGAACCTAAGGTCCGGAGCCCATCTCCTGAAAAACGACCCCACACCAAAATCCCTGAATTCACTGAGCCCCGGAGAGCGACCCATTCTTTCACTGATGTCTGTAGATGCCTAGGTGCTTGGTTTTATACACCTGTGGCCATGGAGGTGACTGGAACACCTGAATTTGTAAATTATCCAAACTATAGATTCTGGACAACCAGCGTTAAAGGAGCAATGAGTAAGATGAATCAGCTGAATTCATACGCCACACTCCTCCTCTGTCTTAGTTGCCAGTCTAGAAGAAATACCAGTTCGGCTTTAAACTCCGTCACGGCAGTGGCTTAGCATCGCCTCAAGGTAGACATGGTGTACAAGACAAGACATGATGTACTGGGCCAGTACATCAGCAGATATCTCCACAACATGACGTCTACTGACGTCTTCATATTCATTCCTTCACTTTCTGGTTTAAACTCATTTTAGCTTTGAGATGTTGAAACTGAATATTGCATATTGATTACGTCATCTTACATATTGCTCATGTACGCAGTGAGCTGGTAGTCAAATTAACTACTTAACTGGTCAGTATTTATTGGTATATCCCAATAACAAGTCTGGATTGTAGTGTCTGAGTGTCTGAGTTGGATCATAACGTTATGGATTATGCACCAGCAGGGATTGTTTGGAGCGCCTGGAGTTACTCGTTGGAGTACAAAAAATCATGACTCAGAAATTAGACTCGAACGTTCAGCCAATCAGGGCGCGGGTGCGTGTTGGGGGCGGGGTTTATTGGATCGAAGCACAAACCTGACGACAGTAGCGAGAGGAGAGCTGGCAGCGGAGGAACCTCAGATATGCAGCTCCTGTCGCAGATCACTGCGCTCGCCTGGGTGTGGGTCATCGCCGCTGACGGTACGTGCGAAACTGCGCGTTGTCCGAAGTTGTTTACGGTGTCTGTGTGCGCACGGCATCTGGAGCAGAAGGGACGTTCACCTCCCACGCTGGCTGAGCTTCCAGTGCGTATGTGAGAGTGAAAGGAAATATTTGCAGCTGTGGGTGGGTGTGTGTGGGGGGGGGGGGTGTCACAGAGAGAGAGAGAGAGAGAGAGAGAGAGAGAGAGAGAGAGAGAGAGAGAGAGAGAGAGAGAGAGAGAGACAGAGAGAGAGAGAGAGAGAGAGAGATGCACATGCACGCTAGCAGACAAGGCTAGTTGCGTGTTAAGCCTTCTGGTTAGTTGGTTCCCGCCAGCCGAGATGTAATAGTCGGCCTGAACCACCTGACCGCCTTCAGACAAGCATCTGTAAAGCCGCGTGGGCTCACAGAGCTTTTGAAACCTTTGCGTCAATAAGCAGTCCAAATGTAAACACTCGGAGGAAATGTTCTAGAGCTGAGTAAGGAGCTGGTGATGGTACCCAGACATCTGCCTCTTAAAATTCCCTCGCACTAAATGATTACATGCCACAGCCCCTCATTAAACATCACCCCAAACCCCACGAGAACACACGCAGAGTCGCAGTGAGTGAAGTGGCTACACTGTAAAACGTGATTTGGGCACTATGTACCCAGATGGCCTGCAGATCGGGGAAAGATATGGTACTGATGGCTCACTGTGTGCACTGCCCACTCCACTCCTTGACTCGTGTGCGTTCGTAGAAGGAGGAAACTTCCACAGGACTCCGTTTAAAAAGGGCAAAAGGGTTTATTCCGCACACAGAGTAGTAGTAGGGTGGACCACAACAAATATTTTTCAGTTGTTAGAGAAGATGCAGTAAGATGCAGATGGCCCACTCTCTGCACTGGCAATCTGCAGGTAGCCATAGATGGCCCACACAGATTCAGGCCAGAACAATAGTTTTCAGTCTTCGACTCGAGTTTTTAATAATTTAATGAAGTGGATATTTAAACACAACACTGTGAGCATGTATAATAATTGATAAGGGCTGTTATTGTTATTATTAAAGTGACAGTACACTAAAAATTATGACAAAAAGTTTAATAAGACTAAGAAAGGCGTTTTCTGTTTGTTTGTTATTGCTAATCCCAATAAACATGCATCTGGCCCAAAACAGGTCCAGTCCACACATACTTCTGGCACAGATACCGCACAGTTGTCTCCTTCTGGCTTAACTGTTTCGGGGACAGTTTGCACAAGCACTGTCAATCTGTACAAGTGGGCAAGAAAATGGGGAATGTGGGCCAGATTGGGCCAGAACCGTTTTGATATCTGGGTCATGCTAACTTCCTTTTTGAGTTTTGTGATTTCAACTGGATTTTGAGTTTTCAGTCTTTCGACTCAAGTTTGCAAACACTGGAAGTGGAAATTTGAACATGTGATGCTGTAAGAGTTTAAAGTAGCCCTGCCTTGTTAATATGCGCTTTTGAAACTCGTCTGCTTTTGAACTGTTTCAGGAAGTTAAGGGATTGTTACTTCCTGCTGACGCTGAGCAAAATCCGTTTGCATGTTGTTTTACTCAGCCTCTTTGTGTTGTCTTCCACCATGGTCTTCTATAGTCTTCTATCATCTCTCAGTTTTGGTTTATGGTTAATGGCTGAGCCACGTTACTGTTGGCTGTCAGTAAATACACGTTGACCTCTTTGGGCATTGTTGGGTTGTACTTCTTTGTCATCCCTGGCTCACTTCTAAGTACTTGCTAAGTATTACAAACAGACGATACGCAGAGGATGAGTAAAGCAATATCCAGATAGATGCTGGCAGGAGCCGATGTGAAGTAAGAATCTATGAATGTTTCCTTTAACCTGTAACTAATAACTAAGTTAATCAGTTATCTGCACCTCAGACATGCATTGCCAATGTAGGTCAAATCAGCTTAGAGAAAATGAAGGAGAAAGGGAGGAAGGAATTCAAAGCCAGATTAGATATAGTCCAGAGTCGACATGAATAGTGACTCCAATTTACTTTTAACTTCATACTTTAAGGCAGCTTTTATGTTTTTGAGTTGGAGCTGATCATTTTTACAGTGCATGTTTGTGTTTTAGCGAGTCTTTAATACTTTAATGAAGTGGAAATTTGAACACATGACACTGTGAGCACTTTTCTAATAATTGACAAGGACTGTTATTATGGTTGCGCATTGCAAAGCGGAGACAGTGGCTCGGAGCGAAGCCTCCAGCAGGCATTCAGTGATGGATTTACCCGTACTCGTTCATTTCTTTTTTTTTCCTCATCTCTCTTTCCTCCCATAAAGTCCCAGTCATTTTTAGACACGCCTAAAGCCGGCTGTTTCGTTCGCCCGAGGGGCGCGTAACTTCACATACACACAAAGGCAGGTCCCCAAGCACTACTCCACAGCCATACTGACCCGCACTCGCAAAGCAATGTGCAACTATACTGTTATCCGATTTATATTCTTCCTCTTCTTCTTCTTCTTTTTCGCCGATTAACTCGTCCCGCAGTTTTCGAGATATCGACTCCGTTCCAACTCCATATTGTCCGGTATGATCCGCTGATGTGGGCTTGTATACAGCTTTAGGATCGGATGCAAGAAATTCCGAGCAGGAAGGAATTTTTCCGGAATTTTTTCCCATGAATACGGTGGAATACGGTGATGGATTGACCCGCACTCGTTCGTTTCTCCTTTTATCGCATTCCTTTCTCATCCCATAGGAAATTAATGGGGCGAAAATGCGTGCCTACCTAACCCACTTGCGCTCGACCTAGACACCCCAAATCGGATTAAAGGGCTCGGGGTGAAGCCAGCATTCGGTGATGGATTGACCCGCACTCGTTCATCTCTCATCTTTTTCGCATCCCTTGTTCCTCTATAGAGAATGAATAGGATGGAAAATTGTTTGCCTATGTACTCTACTCCCGTTCGACCTAGAGAGACCAAATCGGATACAAGGGCTCGTGGTGAAGCCCCGAGCAGGAATTCAGTGTTGGATTGACCCGCACTCGTCCGGTACTCTTTCTTTTCGCATCCCTTTTCCCTCCCATAGAGAATGCATAGGATGAATAATTGTTTGCCTACGTACTCTACTCCCGCTGGAGCTAGAGACTCCAAGTCGGATACAATGGCTGGGAGCGAAAAACGCGTGCCTATCTAACCCACTTCCGCTCGACCTAGAGACACCATGTCGGATACACTGGCTCGAGGTAAAGCCCCGAGCAGGAATTCAGTGGTGGATTGACCGGCACTCGTTTATTTCTCTTTTTTTCCGCACCCCTCGTTCTTCCCATAGAGTCCCAGTCATTTTTAGACACACCTAAAGCCGGCTGTTTCGTTCGCCCGAGAGGCGTGAAACTTCACATACACACTAAGGGCAGGTCCCCAAGCACTAACCCACAGCCATACTGAGCCGCACTCCTCTATCTGTCGTTTATTCATCCCTCGTTCCTCCAATAGAGGTCCAGTCATCTTTGGACCCCTCTAAAGCTGGCTGTTTTGTTCACCTACAAAGCTCGAAACTTCACATGCTCACTAAGTTTCCTTCAGGAAATGCACTTTTCTAGTTGTTATTGGGATTGTTATTTCTGTTGACTCCTGGCAACATCTGTTTACATGTTGTTTTACTCTTCATATGGGTGGGGAGAGGGAGAGAGAGAGAGAGAGAGAGAGAGAGAGAGAGAGAGAGAGAGAGAGAGAGAGAGAGAGAGAGAGAGAGAGATGCACATGCACGGTATCAGAAAAGGGACGTTCACTCACTCCGCTGGTGGAGCCTCCACCGCCTAGTTGAATGTGAAGCCTTCTGGTTAGTTGATAATGATGTAACTACTGCACAGTTTAAGGTGGGATGGGGTAATTCCTGCAAGATCCCGGAGAATAGGAAGCTGCCTGTTGTGGAGCACAGTGACTCCAGATCGGTGCTTTAAAATAGAGACTATACTTTTGGATACAGGCATTGTCAGTTTCGCCAGACTCCGCTGTTTATATTAAGAAGAGTTCATTCTTCATTGTGGTATCACGTGAACGAGCACCGAGATGTAATAGTTGACCTGAACCACCTGACCGCCTTAGATAAGCCTCTGTAAAGGCTTGTGGTCTCACAGAGCTTTTGGAACCTACCTTTGCGTCAACAAGCAGTCTGCCTCTTAAAATTCCCTGACACTAAATGGTTACATGCCACAGCCCCTGATAAAAATAGCACCCAAAGGGGGGGGGGCGCTGTTTAGCGATGAGGAGATAAGACGCGCTAGCTGTAGCTCCTGCAGAATTTAACTTAAAATTTCATTTTAAACCAAACATACACAAGCTAAATTATTTACTTGGATGTCTGTGAACTTGTGATACTCAAAGTGACGAAAGGGCACCAGAAATGGGCAAAACGAAAGGGAACACCAAGGCCGAACCATCTGAGGGTGGAGGCCCGGCCGAAGCACCGAGCCGGAGTGGGAAAGACAACCCAGAAGCAAGCACTCAAAGCGCGGATCAGCAGGCCGTGCTAGCCGCTATAGCATCTCTACAGGCGGAGTTGTCACAAGCTAAGTCGGACATTTGCACTAAGATTGATGAAAAGACTGCTGACGTTAGTACAGTTTTGAGAGGAGAAATCGCTGCGGTGAAGGCGGAAAGTGACAATGCATTTATTACTGTACATGCTCGCCTTGATGGTCAAAATGACACGCTGAAAAGTTTAGTTGAGTCGGCTAATGCCAACTCCGATGTTGTTGCGGATCTCGAAGCTAAAGTTAAGGCACTGCAAAGTCAAGTTGACCAACTTTCAGAAAAGTGCCTGGACCTTGAGGGGCGGTCGAAACGACAGAATTTGAGAATTGAGTTAAAGAGGGGCTGGAAAATGGACGGAAAACGAGAGACTTTGTGGCACAGCTGCTGACAGATGTCCTGCAACTGGAGGAAAAACCAGTGATTGACCGAGCTCATAGGGCACTGCGAGCGCGCCTGGGTGACAACGAACCGCCTCGGCATCTGATCATCAGGGTGCACTACTGTCATGCCTTCGAAGAGATTCTGAAGAAAGTAATGCAGTCTAGAACCCTCACATATCAAGGCGAGCGAATTCAAATTTTCAGAGACTTTCCCCCTGCTGTTGTCAAACGACGTGCGGCTTTCACCCCCGCCAGAAACCTACTGCGGGACAAACCTGGAGTGAGGTTCGGTCTCGTATACCCAGCCAAGCTAAGGGTTACACACAACGGGAAGGAGACTACATTCACAGACGCGGAGGAGGCGCGTTTGTTTGCTGAACGCCTATTTGGCCGCAATCACGAGACACCTGAAGAAGAAGAAAGAGGTGACGGCGGAGGAAATGCGTGAGACCACTTGTACTGCTGTGAGCCCAAATTATATAGACTTTCCCCTTTTGGCCATGTAGGGGTTGGGTCACCTAGCCTATTTAAATGCTGACATTATTGGGTAGGCCTAACATTACTACTACTCTCTTTCCTTAAGTGACGTTTTGGGTTTGTCTTGTCTGTTTACAAAAAAGAAAGAGAAAGCAAGCCTAAGTTTCAGAAGGTCTTCTCTATGGCTACTTATTTTTTGCCTTTTCCAATCAATAGGCCGACAATAATTTTGAAGATCACATATTGTTCATTTTATCCCTAGGAGGATGCACAACATTTGAATTTAAATTGGTTTGGTTAAGAATTCTGTACCTGCAGGGCTACTAGAATGAAGAGTCATTCACTGTTAGTTGTTAAGATTAAGAGCATATTCTCTTTTTGGAAGGTTCCCATTTTGCACTAACTGTTAGGCTGACAATATATATATATTTTTTTTTATTTTATTATTATTGTTATTGTCATTATTTTTCTATGTGTCTATATGTTTCTAGGATGGGCGGGGGGAGGGGCCAGGGGGGGAAGGAGTGCTATTTAGCTTTTGGTCGTATGTGCCAAACAAGAAAAAGGAAGAGACTAAAGTATGCCTTTATTCTGTCCATATAATGCATGGTGGGAAACAGTTGGGAAAGAGTGATGGTAATTTAAACATCTGTTCATGGAACGTGAATGGTATTAATGAACCAGTTAAGAGGGGTAAGGTGCTTGCTCATCTTAAAGCATTACAAGCGGATATTATCTTTCTACAAGAAACACACCTAAAGAATGACTCACACGGAAGACTTAGATCGAGGTGGATACAGCAAATTTACCACTCTAGTTTTTCCATAAAGGCTAGAGGTGCAGCTATTCTAATCCGCAGGGGGGTTCCTTTTAAGCAAATGTCCACAATTGTCGACAAAGATGGGAGGTATGTAATTGTTGTTGGGGAAATTCATTCCACCCCAATGACCTTACTGAATGTATATGGACCAAACCATGACGACCCGGAATTTTTCAGAAAAGTCCTAAATTTGATACCAGACATTTCCAACACCAACCTAGTCATTGGTGGTGACTTTAATTTTGTTTTGGATACATACCTGGATAGATCTTCTACTATTAGAATAGAACCCTCAAAGGCATGCGATCTCCTTAGGTCATACATAGAGAATATGAATCTTTCTGATGTTTGGCGGCTCTCTAACTCTTCAGGCAGAGAGTATTCCTTTCATTCCAAAGTACACAACGTCTACACAAGGATAGACTTTTTCCTAGTTGATGGCAAACTATTGCCATATTGTTACAATGCCAAATACCACAACATTATTATTTCTGACCATAGCCCTGTGTCATTTGCACTTAAGATCCCTGGGCATGTATCCAACCAAAAAAACTGGAGATTCAATCCAGAACTCCTAACAAACATCAAGTTCTGTGAATACATAGAGATGCACATAAAACTCTTCTTTGAAACTAATGATAAGGATGATGTGTCACCCAAACTATTGTGGGAAACCTTTAAGGCGTATTTCAGAGGCTGTGTTATCTCTTTTCAATCATCCCTTAAAAAGCGTAATAAGGAACGACAAATGGATTTAGAAAAACAAATTAGTCAGCTAGACAGGGATAATGCTCAACAACCCTCTTTGGAAAAACATACAAAGATCGCTGCACTCAAATACGAGCTGAATAAAATACTGTCTGATAAGATTAGCAGAGCCTTTGTTTTTGCAAAACAAAAACACTTTGAATTTGGCGATAAACCGCATAAATTACTAGCAAGACAATTACGTAAAATTGAAAATGACAGAACAATTCATAAAATCAATTCAAGAGCGGGACTAACCTTAACTTCACATAAAGACATTAATGACAGGTTTATGCAATTCTACAAAAAATTATACACATCCGAACATAATGCGTCGCCAGATGCTGCACAGTCATTTTTGGATAAATGCAACCTCCCATCTTTGAGCGGAGCAGAGCGTAAGATCTTAAATGCGGACATTAGCTGTGAGGAGCTACTAGCAACTATTAGATCGATGAACAATGGCAAAAGTCCAGGCCCTGATGGGCTCAGCAATGAGATATACAAAAAATTTGATTTATTATTGGTTCCATATTTGCGTGCACTATATATCCGGTCTCTTGAGGATGGTGCATTACCGCAAACTCTAACTGAAGCCACTATCACCTTACTATTAAAAAAAGGAAAGGACCCAGAAGAAGTGGGCTCATATAGGCCAATTTCCTTATTAAATACTGACCAAAAAATTCTAGCTAAGACGCTAGCCAAGAGGCTTAATGCCTTTATGGGCAAATTAGTGCACCAGGACCAAACGGGGTTTATCCCAAATAGAAATTCTTTTCACAACTTCAGACGGGTTTTTAATATTATGCACTGTAATAGGCCACCCACGCAAGACCTTGTCATCCTTAGCCTAGATGCCGAAAAGGCGTTTGACAGGGTGGAATGGCCCTACCTCTTTGCAGTCTTGGAAAAATTTGGGTGCGGCCATACATTTTTGTCCTGGATCAAGCTACTGTACAATAACCCCTGTGCCAAGATACTTACAAATCAGACACTGTCTGCTCCATTTCGGCTGGGTAGAGGTACCAGACAAGGTTGTTCACTTAGCCCATTGCTCTTTGCCTTAGCCATAGAACCGCTTGCGGAAACTATCCGTGTACATCCCAGGATACATGGCTATGACACAGAATGCACTAAGAACAAGATTTCTTTGTATGCAGATGACATATTGTTATATGTTACAGAACCACCAGTATCTATCCCTTCAATATTAGAGGTGTTTAGCTTGTTTGGTGTTTTTTCTGGATATAGGATTAATTGGGGTAAAAGCGAGTTGTTACCAATACGACTGGGAGATCGGGAGTGGCTCAAACAGCTTCCTTTGCGTGTAGTCCAGGACAATTTAACTTATTTAGGATTGACAATTACCAAGAACTATTACGCCCTTTATAAGGCCAATTTCCCAGCCTTGCTAAGAAAACTGGAGCACAACATTCAGTTCTGGAGAACACTACCAATTTCCCTCCTGGGAAGAGTCAATGCCATTAAAATGATTTTTCTCCCTCAGATACTTTATCTCTTCCAAAACCTACCCATATTCCTCACTAAATCTTTCTTTAAGAAACTGGACTCCATCGTTCTTCCCTTTATATGGAACTATAAAGCACATAGAATTAAAAAAGAACACCTCTGTAAACATAAATCTGTCGGAGGGTTAGCACTACCCGACTTCAAGCAATACTATTGGGCTGCTGGGCTACGCTATATCGCACACTGGTTGGAGGATGCTCCTTCACCCTTCAATGGGTTGGAGATGGAACGTGAAGACTGTTTACCATATTCAATAAGAGCAGTTATATTAGCACCTGTGAAGATCAATAGAACGTGTTACAACAATAACCCTATCATTCATGACACTATTAGGACATGGAAACAATTGACAAAGCATCTCAACCTTAATGCGCTGTCCTCTCTGTTGCCAATAGCGGCCAATCCTACCTTCATCCCCTCCACTTTGGATGGAGCATTCAATGTGTGGAAGGAGTTGGGGATTGGAAGCATCGAGGACCTGTACATTAGGGGCACATTTGCCTCTTTTCAACAACTTCAGGAGAAATTTAGATTACCAAAGAATCATTTCTTCAGATATCTCCAGATTAGGAATTATGTCAAAACATATATTCCCAACTTTGAGACGGTAACTCCAAATGCTTTGGAGATCTCTATTAAAATGTTTGCCAGGTCACATTCCATAATTTCCCAAATGTATGATACATTGCTGAGCATGGGCTCACCCAAAACAAACGCCCTAAAGGATAAATGGGAAACAGAGCTTGGAACTCAAATATCTCAATTTGTGTGGAAAGAATGCCTTGAACACATACATGACTGTTCTATTAACACCCGACACTGTTTGATACAATTTAAAATTCTACATAGGTTACATTACTCCAAGGCCAAGTTGCATAAAATATTCCCAGACGTATCGCCACTGTGCGGGAAATGTGAATGCGTAGAGGCTACCCTATCACACAGTTATGCTCTATGTCATAAACTACAAAAATACTGGGGTGACATATTTCATTTCCTGTCTAAGATTCTGGAAGTCCAGCTAATCCCAGACCCTGTTTTGATTATTTTGGGAATATCCGATGAGCTCTTAAAGCTGAATGTTGCACAACAGCGTCTCCTGTCATATGGTGTTATAACTGCCAAGAAACTGATCCTTTTACGCTGGAAGGAAAAAGAAGTGCCCTCATTTAAACACTGGCTATCAGACCTGACTGATACCCTCCACCTGGAGAGGATTAGATTCATCCTAAAAGATAAACTGAGAGAGTTTGAAAAAACTTGGGAACCATTGGTCTCTTACCTTGATTCAATAAACGACTAACATGACCAACAGCGTGGCACTCCTGGGGAAGGGTGGGGTGGGGTACAGGGGTGGGGGGATAGACTTGGATTTGGGGGAGGGGGGCTTGTCTTATATGTCTTGTGGCCTTGTGGTCTTGCTGTTTATTGTTCTGTATTTTCAGTATTATTATTACCGTGCTATGTTAATGTTTCTTATGTTTTGATTATTTTTATTTCTATTATAGATATTGTCCCTATGCCTTTTTGTTGTTTATGTATGTGTCAGATTTTTTTTCTCAAAAGAAACATGTAAATGTCAGACCTAGTGCCTTGTTGAAAGAAATGTTTCACAATAAATATATTTGAAAACAAAATAGCACCCAAAAACCTGAGAACAAACGCAGAGTCACAGTGAGTAAAGTAGCTACACAGTATAATGCATCTGGCCCAAAACAGATCCAGTCCACACATACTTCTGGCACAGATACCGCACAGTTGTCTCCTTCTGGCTTAACTGTTTCGGGGACAGTTTGCACAAGCACTTAGAGAAAATGAAGGAGAAAGGGAGGAAGGAATTCAAAGCCAGATTAGATATAGTCCAGAGTCGACATGAATAGTGACTCCAATTTACTTTTAACTTCATACTTTAAGGCAGCTTTTATGTTTTTGAGTTGGAGCTGATCATTATTGGAGCTGTTTGTGTTTTAACACATGGTGACATCTGGTTCCCATCACCACCACTGTAAAGAAATCTGTGGGCGTGTGTCTCTCTAAAACCGGTTCTGAAAGGTCTCACTCCAACCTCAGTTACACCTGCTCCAGGTAATGACAGCAGTCAGGGGCATATGAATATTAAAGCCGGGTGTGTTGGGGCGGCCTGACCTTACCAGATCTTCAGGGCCAGGATTGTACAACATGCTGTTTCCAGTGAAAATATTTTTTAAAGTTTTTACACAGGCCTGTGAAGTCATGAGGTTAACCATGTCCATTGAACTCAATAGTTGCCTGTTTTTCAAAGAATGAGATCAGTTACCAGATCTCTGCTATATATGGCTCTAGTTACCTGCTTGGTATTGGGAAATTACAGCCTCTATAAAGATCACAGTGCCATGCAGTAACACCCATTCACTGCACAAATGAGGATTTTGCCACAGGGTAATAGTAGGGTGGACCACAACAATTTTTTTTCTGTTCTTATAGAAGGTGCAGTGAACGCGCTGGCTGCTGTTGTGTATTTACTGTAACTCAGTTCCTAAAATGACCTCAGAACATGCATGTAGTTTGACTGGGCATGTTGGATAGTAAATAAATTGGCTACACTGTAAAAAAAAAATGATTTAGGCAATAAGTACCCAGGTAGCATGCAGATGTAGACCACATCTGGCAAAGATATGGCACTGATGGCCCATTGTCTGCACTGGCAATCTGCAGGGAGCCATAGATGGCCCACACAGATTCAGGCCGGAACAATAGTTTTCAGTCTTCGACTCGAGTTTTTAATAATTTAATGAAGTGGAAATTTCAACACAACACTGTGAGCACTTTCAGAACTATAATTGACAAGGGCTGTTATTGTCATTTTCTGTTGACTCCTGGCAACATCTGTGAGCATGTTGTTTTTTTTCTTCATATGGTCTTCCCTCATCTTTCCCTTTATCCATCCTTCTTTTCATAGTCAACGGCCGAGGCACATTACTAATGGGAATGCTTGGGAAAGGCATGCTGCATCTATAAATGTATATTTATATTTAAATATTTTTTTAGGCAATGTGTATATATGTATATTATTGTTTTATTTTTATTTCCTTCTGTCTCTCTCTCAGTTTTGCACTATCCAGCCCCATGTTAAATTATTTTGTGTGTAAAGTATTTTGTGTGGATTACTGCTCAATTTCGTTGTACACTGTGCAGTGACAACAAAGGCATCTTATCTTAAATGAAGGCGTTACTGCACAAAGCAGGAGCCATGTGAACAACATCCAAATTCTCTAGGCTGATTCTCATCTAAGATGGACAGTATGTTTTGGCATGGTGGGTCTGGATTCTTGAGCACAGAGTCTCACAGAGCTGCAACAGTGCGGCTTTGTACGAGCAATTAATTGTGTTAGACTGGCAAACCTGTAGCGCCCTAGAAAACTCAGAGACCCTGGAGTGTTGGACACTGACTGATTATCAAGCAAATATCTGGGAAAGCTACTGACGTATCTGAAAGTTTCCATAGTGCAGGAATGTGATGTATCGGAAAGTTTCCAGTGCATGCATAGGATGAAATGTTTTGACCAGAGGAAATATCTGTGACTGGGGCCACGGAAAAACATGTGAGGTTAGGAGTGAGGGATTCGGGGAAATCTCTCTCTATCTCTACACAGAGGGGGTATATTCCATATTTACATATTCCATATGTGTTCAGTCTATATACATTTAGTGTGTTTGCGTTTGGGAGAGAGTCAGAATTGGACGTGAGGCTCTCCCAAGCAATCCGGGTGCTTGTAAGAATGCTGTCTGTAATAAAATGATCTATTCTACCAAGATGGTATTTCAGAGCCATCTTTAACACCATCGCATCATTTTCAGTTCACCACACTACACTTTCACCGCTTAGTTTTAACATGGGGCAGCCATCAGATTTAGACAAGGAGTAGAGTATTTTTCAACTGAGCTTGGGTCAGCAGAATTTGCAGATAAGCCTGTTCATTGCTATTTTCCGCACTGTTCTGGAAGGGGTTTTGTTGGAGTTGTAAGAGGCCACTGATGCATAATCACACCATGACTAAGGCTGAGCTCATTAAAAGTACATAGTTATCTCTATACATTATCATAATATACTAGAGTACGCTTTTCTGACCAAAGTGTGTTTGCTGTAAGTACTTGGGCCACTGATTAACTACATGGTCCATTATAACGAGAGCATGATGAGTCCAGTTTAACTGGATTTAGTGCTGCACAGTGTGTACAGCATGACCAGATGCCTAAATGAACAAATATTCTGGCATTGTGTTAAATAAAAATAACACATTAGCCAAATTCTAGAGACATGTAGGGAACAAACCTATGGTCATTGGTTGCAGATGTTGCCTTTGCTTGAAAGTGCATGCTTAAAATAAACAGTTCTGGTCATGTGACTGATTACACCCTGCACATTGTGCCTTGTAGAAATTAAAAACATGTAATTCATTTGTTTGATCTTCCCCTTACATTTACCAGCCTTAAAACTTCAGGACACCCAGAGTTGTGGGCAGTGGGGTTACATTAGAGCGGATGGAACGCCAGTGAAGACTTTTTTGTACATGCTAAAAAAGGAAGAACGCAGTACAAATTTGTTTTACTGGAAGATTTTTTTTCCATACGTTTCTTCCAGTATTGTCAAAAGAACAGCTGCACCCAGAAGGAAGTGTTGGCCTGCAGTGCTATTAGGAAGGAAGATAAAGGTTACCAGCTGATGATAAATTAAGTCTGATATGGGCAATATTTATTAAGCTACATAGGACTGGGTATCACCACCGATATCCCAAATCAGGTTAATTCCGATTTAAAAGGTCCCAATTCAATTCAATTTCCCATTCGATTCATTTATGCATATTTCATTTACAATAAAAGGCTTTGTTTGGATATGCAAAGAGACTTTCTGAGAACTAAGGAACACTCACTCTACCATTATTTAATGAAGGTTTATATGAGGAATGAACCCAAAACAGTTATTGTGCCTCCATATAGTATTCCCCCCCTGCAGATATTTGCAAGTTTACACATTTGTAGTTAGAAAATTAAAAGATGGGTCTGGACATGTGAAATGTACCACAGCAAAAATAATAATTCCTCTGTTTATTATTATTTTAACTTATTTTTTTAAGTTTACTAGGTTTTTTTTTTTTTAAAGTGCGAGATAAGGGTTTGTTGTGTTTCGTTTGTTTATTGTCCCCCACCCCCACATGCTGTAAAGCGGGCATGTAAAACGTCCTAGATATTGTAAACTGTGAGGTAGGATGCACCAATCCAATATTAGGATCGGATATTGGCTCAGATTTCATTTATGATGTGTGCTATGCCGTCGATAGCATGTTTGCAGGGTGCCTGTAGATGAACGGTCGCACCGTGGTCACTGTGATCACAGGTAAATGTGCTACGAGGTGAGCTAACAGTTCCCCAGCAACTCAACGGCTTATAAGAAACGGAACATTACAATTAGGGTTTCCACCTTTCATAAATGAAAATAAAGGACGCGGGGGGTGCGGAGTTCATGTGTGAGTGACAGACGTGTATTGGACATTTATCTAAATATGGAACAAATCTCCCATCGTTTTTGAGCTGAGTTTGGGGAGTGAGTGGGGTGTTGTTGTGGGGAGAGAGATCTGCACTCAAGGCTCCTTACTGTGTGCGGGATCAGCCTCCTAACTAGGGCAAGGCACCTTTCAGAAATGGAAATCAAGGACGGGGTGAGGGGGTTATCATTCTTGTGTGTGTGACAGACATGTATATCGGACATTTACGGAAATACGGAACAAATCTCGTATGTATTGGTTTAATATGAGACGCAAACCCAATACAGAACGATTCCGTATTGTACGGGACGGGTGGCAGCCCTACTCACAATGGAAGCCCTCCTACGCCCGAGTCGAAAAGATCTTTTGTCCCCTCGGTACTTCAACGGCACGAGTGCACCCTGAAGAGGGGGAGAAGCAAACAGCCTTGAGAGTCTTGAAACCTTTTACCGGCTACTTACAAGAGGCATGTGCACATGGTACCATGAACTCATGACTGAGCAACGAAGGGCCGGCACTGTCACGCTTAAGTAGCGTGAGCTGCAGGTGTTAGCGTTTGTCGCTTCATTGCTCATTGGTTGCCCTTTGTGGCGGGAGGTGGATCTGCAGGAACCCAAAACCTTACAGTCCTTTACCGCAACAGGGTCAAGGGAGTTGTCTTCTTGCTCTACAAGGCACAGTGTGCTCTGCTGCATCGCCATCACATTGTTGACGTTGGAAGATGTAGAAAAAATTCAAGAATAAACGTCAATATAAAAAAAGAATTTGGAAGTCCAGTCACGGGGGAACCATGTGTTGTCACAGCCCTTGTCAGACAAGAAAGGTGGGGCCTTAAAAAAAAACGATCTAATGCCAATGCTGCATACAGCTTTGTCTTTCAGCACCACATATCTTAAGAGATTTCACATATTGAAATGACTACATTGCATTATATGCATAAACAGTTGCACATGAATTCATGCACATGCACAGCCTGACCAACACATACCATGTATGTTTTTTTTATAATGTAAAATTAACAAGCTAAAAGCCTTGTAGAAAACTAGGAAACCACCATAAATTTGGAAACCAGGAAACCACTCTGCAATGGTCGCACCACAGGCACTTCATTTGCACTTCAATATATATATATTAAGGCGGTCAAATGAAGTGCCTGTGGTGCGACCATTGCAGAGTGGTTTCCTGGTTTCCAAATTTATGGTCTGGATTGGCAGTTTTTGTGCATATATTCCGTTACTGATGACGCATGTAATTTCAGTCTCTCCATCACTGCAGTCATTTAACATTCAAACTGGAACAGAACATTTCTCTCAACAGAACCAACAGATGCAGACCCATTGTACCCTATGATGAACTTCCATATGTAGGCTCGATGTTGAAAGAGGAAGTCTAGGTTGGCTCTATCCGACTTTCTGGTGAAAAGAATTTATTTGCATGGCCACAAACTGCTAATATCGACTATAAGAAGGATGTTCATTCTGTCATCTCAGAACCAGAGCCAGCAACCTGTCAAGTTAAGCACCTGTCAGAGTTTCTAGCCATGACATACAGGTCACGTTTTGAAATTGTCCTGCATCTGTGTTCTCTCTTACAGCAACTCTCAAAGTGATTCATGTTGAGAAGGTTGAAGATCCAACACATGCTGAAGAATATCGATGTGTGTCTGATGGTGATTACGCAGCCACTGACTTCACCTGGTTCAGGTAAATGATAACTTGCCTAAAATAAAAAATCAACTCTCAATGTTGCCAGATTTTTGAGATGCGCTGTTTGATCAAACATGACGGCAATGATGATAATGATGACTAGATAAATGAACAAATTAAATTAATTAAAAAAATGTTTGAATGCTGATATCTGCACCAAATCTGTATTTAATATTTGCTCGGTTACTGGGTTGATTTAATCAAATCCATAAATCCGATTTGCGAACAGATTTAAAGCAGATATTTGACTGTACTGAGGTGCCTGCACTGTGCATGTACTATATTACATGTCTATAAAAAATATGACTCTTCTGCAGATGTTTAAGTAAATTTATTAAGAAGTAAGGACACCCCAGTTTCCACTGTATTAGCTGCAATAGTTAACATCGTCCTGGTGACCGTTGTCGTTTGATCACTTGTTTACACAATGTTGCTATTAGCAGGCCACAGACGGATGACTAACACATAATTAATGTCAGTCTGAGATTTACAGTGTGCCTCCGGTACGGCTTTCTTTGGTTTTTCTAATCCTTGTAATCCTCAGCCTTTATAAGTTTAAGGAAAAACTGATGTTTGAACTTATGAGCTGCGTCCCGGTTTGGTCAGCTAAACAACAGTATGCAACACTGAATGTGGTGCCTCCATATTGCCTGAATATCTTTGCTAGATTTATTTTCTCAGGACCTTCTCACAGGCTGTGACTTACCACTCACACAGTGTCCCATAGCATTGAGGGTTCCTTCCCACACGCCCACTGTGGAGCCTCAAAGGTCATATTTCAACATTAAGAATTAAGAATGAAGAGTCTCTGACTCTGAGCAATGTACTGTTTTATGAGTTTGTCATATGCACAGAGAAACAAGAATTTGTATGCTGCCCTCTAGAAATCAACGAGTTGACTCGTCAGTCGGAGACCCTTTAAGTCAACTGAGACCCTTCAAGTCGAATGACAACAGTGACAAGTTTTTGGGGGTTTTCCCCGTAAAACAGACTAAAGCTTACAAAAATGCACAAGAACTTTAAGAATGTAAAAAGACATTTTAATAATTATTAAAAGGGAATAATAAATATATATGTAAGATATATGTAAGTTCTAGCTGGGTTATGACGCATGCTTGCTGAAAAATTTCATCCACGTGATAACATGAACTGTCGAACACTGCTTCAAACGAGTAAGCTGACTTTCGTTTTTGGCATAACGGCTGTTTGCGGTAAGGGAAAAACGGAGCTAAGACATTTGTTTTATTAGAATTCCATTATTTTAGAACCTAAATTACAGATCTGTTTATTTATTCGTCTACAGCTGAGATTATTTTTGTATTTAAAGATGAGTACAGTCACTTAATCTGCCTGCTGATAAACGAGAGATAATGATTCCAGCGCGGGGAATATAATAAACGGTTTCAGGTCTACCGTTCTTTTCATCAAAAATAATTTAAATATGGACTAATTTGGTTTTATAGCAGTTTATTATTTATGAGAGATGAAAGACGAAGGGTCCTCCTACTGAAGAAGCTGTTAGAAGTGAAATTAAAAAGACTATAAGCTATAAGCGCTAATGTTTAGCATTAGTACGCGCTGCTGCCCGACGCTGTATCCTGTAATTAAAGGCTCCAGTTCAGATCGATAATCATACGCCCCATCTCTTTTAGTTCAGAAATATGTTCCTGTGACTCTGCTGACTTTCTAAACGAGGAGGACGTCAGATCTGAACCGTATGCAGACTGATTTACTGATTACTAGATCATGTACATGGAGAAAAACCATGAACGAATCGGGTACAGCCCTAATTTGTACAGTACAATGAAAT
Organism: Prochilodus magdalenae; assembly: GCA_024036415.1. Lineage (NCBI taxonomy): Eukaryota > Metazoa > Chordata > Actinopteri > Characiformes > Prochilodontidae > Prochilodus > Prochilodus magdalenae. The sequence goes on along the minus strand of JAMWET010004065.1, from coordinate 52,481 downwards.
TCTACATTTGTTTGTCTGTCTTCACACCCATATGACCATGAATGACATCCCATTCTTAATCTATAGGGTTTAATGCAATGTCGGCCCACCCTTTGCAACCATAACAGTTTCAGCCCTTCTGGAAAGGCTTTCCACCAGGTTTAGGAATGTGTTATTGGAATTTCTGACTATTCTTCCAGAAGCCCATTTTGTGAGGTAAGACACTGATGGTGGACAAGAAGGCTTGGCTCGCAGCCTCTGCTCTAATTAACTCCAGAGGTGCTCTGTCGGATTAAGGTCAGGCCTCTGTGCAGGCCAGTCAAGTTTGTGTACCGATGTTGGAATGTCTCCACAAAGTTGGGAGCATGACAGTCCAAAGCCTCTTGGTCTGCTAAAGAATTTAAAGTTTCTTCCACTGGAACTAAGGGTCCGAGCCCAACTCCTGAACAACAACAACCCCACTCCATAAATCCCCCCTCCACCTAACTTTACACTGGGCATAATGCAGTCAGACAAGCACCGCTCTCCTACAACTGCCAAACTCTAAATTGGCCATCGGATTGCCAGACGGAGAAGTGTGATTCATCCTCAGAGACCATGTCTCTATTGCTCCAGAGTGGCGGCGCTTTACAGCCCCAGCATTAGAGGCTGTCTATGTAAGGCTTGGATGCAGCTGCTCGGCCTTGGAAACCCATTCCATAAAGCTCTCTACGCAGTGTTCCTGAGCTGATCTGAAGGCCACATTAAAGTCTGTAGCGTTCGTCTTAGAAAGTTGCCGCTCTGTGCGCACTATGCTCCTCACCTGACCGTGCCCTGTCATTTTACCTGGCCTACCACTTCATGGCTGAGTTGCTGTCGTTCCCGGTCACTTCCACTTTGTTATAATTCCACTGACAGTTGACTTGCACTTAGCACTAGGGCTGCCCTCTAGAAATCGACGAACCGAATCGTCAGTCGGAGACCCTTTAAGTCGACTGAGACCTTTCAAGTCGACTGACAACAGTGACCTTTTTTTTTCTTTCTTTAAACAGACTAAAGCTTACAGAAATGCACAAGAACTGTATAAATGTAAAAAGACATTTTAATAATTATTAAAGGGGAATAATAAATATGTATATGTAAGTTCTAGCTGGGCTGTGACGCATGCTTGCTTAAAAATGAAATCCACGTGACTGCGTGCGCTGGCGGTTCACCGCTGAAGGAAGCTGAAGCTGTGAAGCTGAGAAACACGGGGGGAACGATGTCTCAGAGAAAGTCTAGAGTCTGGAGGAGCTTTAGAAGAAGAGAATCCGAACAAATGAAACCTAACTCTGCTCTTCATTTAGTCAGACGTCCAACACTGCTACAAACGAGGGAGCTCACTTTCGTTTTAGACATAATGGCTGTTTGCGGTGAAGGAGAAACGGGCCGAAGACGTTTATTTTATTATAATTTCATTATTTTAGAACCTAAATTACAGATATTTATATTTATTCGTCTACAGCTGAGATTATCTTTTTTGAAGGATAAGTACAGTCACTTAATACGCCTGCCTAAAACGAGAGATAATGATTTCAGCGCAGGTAATTAATAATTAAACGGTTTTAGGTCTACCATGCTTCTTTTCATCTATAAATAATGTAAATATGGACTAATCTGGTTTTATAGAGCAGGTCATTATTTATGAGAGATGAAAGACGAAGGGTCCTCCTACTGAAGAAGCTGTTAGAGGTGAAATTAAAAAGACTATAAACTATAAGCGCTAATGTTTAGCATACATACGCACTGCTGCCCGAAGCTGTATCCTGTAACTAAAGGCTCCAGTTCAGATCGATCATCATAAGCCCCGCCTCTTTTAGTTCAGAAATATGTTCCTGTGACGCTGCTGACTTTCTAAACGAGGAGGACATCAGATCTGAACCGTATGCAGACTGATTTACAGATTACTGGATAATGTACATGGAGAAAAAACATGAACGAATAGTCGAATAGGACGGGTGAATCCGATTCGACTGACAAAATTCTGAGTCGGGTACAGCCCTAGTTAGCACACTTGCACAGGTGGCATCCTATCACGGTACCACACTGGAATTCACTGAGCTCCTGAGACCGACCCGCACACTCCTGTATTGTCTGTTAGATAAGAGAAGTGTGAAGCGACTGTGTTAGGGATAAGAATCGTTTCTCATTACTGGACGGCACTGACTGCACTTGGATAAAAACGAGTTACCCATATAAATGAGTATATTACACTAGAGAAAGTGTAAAAAATCTGATCAAGTTTTTTTAGCATCGTCAGTGTACAGTATTCACATCACAGGAAATGCAATGTCAAGCAAGGCGAATTAAAACAAGCATGTCAGGCTGGAGTTTGTTGCTGCTCCATACAGGAAAACTTACACGGAAGTTATTTAATCAAAATCAACAATTAACTGGCATACCTGTTCACAAATGTAATAATCATTCATTGGGCACCGGGTTCAGGACCATTTGGTGCCATTTGTGTGTTTTTTTTTTTTTTACACACATAGGAAATTGTCTAGCGAAACACCCACACACTGCCCCCTGACTGCCCCCTGACTGCCCCCTGACTGCTCCCTGACTGCTCCCTGAGAATGTGGAGATGGACCTCAAACATGCAAAGCATCTTACCATGTGTGTATAGCTGAAATGTAAACCTGTAATCATAAAAATGAATGTGAAGTAAACTGGAAGAGGAATGTATATTTTGGGAATGCTCCATTCTGTTTATCAGAGTTTTGTATTTTGTAGATGCTTCAGCTGGTTCATTCATGACCTTGAACTAAATCTCTGTGAGACTCTTCATTTGGCTTCAAGTGTTCTATTTACCGAGAAGGAACATTAAAGATTAACTGTTACATGCAGATTTCGGTGTAATCTGTGCAATTCTCTGCGTAGAACATTCCCTTGAGGAGTCAAAGTTCAGCAAATAGCAGCAACTACAACCAGCCACTATGTAGATTAATGTAGGGTCATTATGCCAGTTCGGTTCAGTAGTGAACCGTGCTGCCTGTTACTGCATAAAACAATAGAAATGGATAATTAAAGCTTGTTAAATGTTGGGACACGGAGTTTATCCTGAAATTAGGACGGTATTTTAGGAAGTTTGGTTAATGTGCTTGTGTAGTACAGTTTCCTTATCTGGGGTTAATGGAGAAGACACATTAACTAAATAACTGTTGATGTGTAATGACCCTCTGTCCTAACTATAACAGCAAATAGTGAGGACAGCTGAGAAGCTCGTAGGGGTCTCTCTCCCCTCTGTCACAGACATTTACACCACACGCTGCACCCGTAAGGTCCTCAGCATTGTGAGGGACCCCACTCATCCCTCACATGGACTTTTTTCACTGCTGCCGTCTGGCAGAAGGTACAGGAGCATCCGTGCTGTCACTGCACGGCTCTGCAACAGCTTTGTCCCACAAGCAGTCAGACTTCTAAACAACAGTGACTGAACTAAAAGCCCCCCACAACCACGACCCCTACCATTTTAAATCTTTCTGAGTCCTGTTTATCTTATTTATACATTCCACACTTTACTACCTCAGTGCTGTGGTTCATGTTTCATGTGCGATGTATACTGTCAGCATATACGTCACAGCATGTTCAATTTCTATGCACCTTCTATGCACCTTACACTTATACCTCTGCCCAGAACTGAGTCTTATTTATTGTATTTATTGTCTTGCATGTTGCCCTTTCTGCAGTCTGTCCTGTTCAGTATTGTTTTATGTTCTTGTGTGGTAAACTTGAAGATGCGATGGTGTGTTGTGGTTGAAAGGATGACTCGGTCAATACTGTCTCGGTAGAATAGATCATATTATTCTCAGACAGCATTCTACAAGCACTCAAGTTGCTTGGGAGAGCCTTTCGTCCAATCTGACTCTGACAAACGCAGACACTCCCCAGGTATTATAGACTTGTCACTTGTCATGATGTAAACAGCATGCATTATTAATATCAGTAGGTGATAGATCATTGGCTTTATACTGGGTCGATAGAAGGGTACTATATGAATACATTGATGCGACAGTGAGTCACTACTACTAGACTTAGAGTCACATTAGTATTAGACTCCCTGCTTTCCAACCAGAATCATTCAGAGGAGCAGTCAGTCACAGCACACACCTCCCTCAGTGTTTGAACCATTGAAACCAACTGTGTAGCTATAAGTTTAAGAAAGGAATGTTCACGTCTCATGTTTCAGCCTTGCTGGTGTCCGTCTGTCCATCCATCAGTCTGTCCAGATACACTCCTCTACCCCCTCGTTTCAGAATGAGTTTAGAATGAATTCCCAGACAGAGCCAGCTTTAGGTGGTGTTCTGTTTACTGAGAAGGATACTACTCAGATGTAGGATTCTAGCTGCTCCACAGGCCTGGATCTTCTTTTCCAGATGTTTGGTTTCATCATGCACCAGATGTTTTCTGTTGGTGAAAGCTCTGGACTGCAGGCAGGCCAGTTTAGCAGCCAGACTTCTTCTGCAAAGCCAGGCTGTTGTGATGGATGCAGTATGTGGTTTAACATTGTCTTGCTGAAATATACAAGGCCTTCTCTGAAAGAGGTGTTGTCTGGATGGGAGCATTTCTAGATTGTGTTAACAGACAATGTTTTCTGGTGTGCTGAAACCTCCGATACTCTGATGTTCTAAAATATAAGGGTCTATGAGAGTTGCAAATGAATGCATTCTGTTTTATTTGATGAATGTTTATATTTAACACAGCGTCAAGTTTTTTGGAACCGGGGTTGTACAGTTTCCCCAAGAAATTTGGTTAAAGAAGAATTGATATGCCAAAATTCAAACAAGGGACCTGTATAAGCACCATATGATACCTGTTCATCAGTGGCTAGCCAGCAGCTATTCTCTCTCCTACTGAAGATGCTTAATTAACCTGCTGCTACTGCTCTGTTTTTATTTCTACGTGTGTATATTAATATACACGTTTATATTAATATATACTTAATATCACAGTAATCTGGCTATGCATGATTTCTAGCCCATTACAGTCTACTGCCTCCACCTGAGTACAAGCCCATGGACCACTAGAAGGTGCATCATGGCCCACAGATTAAGAAACCCTGATCTGCACTACATGGTATCATTAAAAGCTTCAGAAACTCAAGAAAGGAATCACTTTATCAAGGGACAGGGCCCAAAGCTATTATTGGATGGCCGCCATCTTTGAGACGACACTGCCTTAAAACCAGATACTGTAGTGGGACTCACTGCATGGTGTCACTGGACACACCGTAGGTTGGCATGAAATGACTCATTGAATAATACACAGTATAAACATTTTGAGCGGGTTTCTATAAAACCTCAGAGAACAGTACAGGCGCACAAGCGATATGTGGCCGAGGAACTAGACCAGGGCATCATCCAAAACCCATGACTGTTTTTCCAGATAATGTCATTGTGTCCTCCAGCCAGCTGGATGTTCAGGGGAGAGGGGAGTTAGAGGGGAGAGTTGTGGTTTGAGGTTGCTTAGGTAACACAAACAAAGTGCTACTGAGAATGAGCAGTGGGAGCCAATGAGAGTGGGATACAATCATGAACACAGGGTCTCAGATGAGTCATTTAGGAAACGGTGCAGGGAGTGGTGGCAGGAACTGTGGTACCACACAGTGTATCTTCAGTATCCTCTGTAGATATTTAGTGTTATGTTATAATCACCTTTTAAATGGTTCCCTTGGAAGCAGCTGAGGATCCACCCGAAACAAGCTGTTTTGGGCCATTTCTGGTAGTCCATTCTTCATGGAATTTTCACACAGTGTAAAGGGCAGCTCATATGATCAAATGAGACATAAAAGTGAAAATCAACTAAAATAGAGATACATGTTTTTCTTTGGACAGCGACGATATGCTATTTAGACTGACTAACTATCTGAAGTGCTGTAATATTAGTGATATCTGTCATGTCTTCATCTATAAAAGTTTAATATCAACGTGTATTAGAATGTCATAGTGCCAAGGCTTTATTATTATGGTGGTGGTGATTATAGTTGTAGTAATCTGGGAGCAATCCAGCGTGGTACCGTGATGGGATGCTCCCTGTGGAAGTCTTGTGGTGAATTTCCTCACTACTAAATATTCCACAGTCAGTGCAGAGGTCACCAATGTTTTGCAGTCATTCGCTACAGACTTCCAATGTTCATGTGGCCTTCAACTTAGCCCAAAAACATATAGAGAGCTTCATGGAATAGGTTTCCATGGCTGAACAGCTGCATCCGTGTGTTACACCAACAAGGACAATGCAAAGTGTCAAAAGGTAAAAAGGTTCTGTCGGGAAATTAAACAGATGAGTCTGGGTTTGGCGGTTGCCAGGAGAACGGTACTTGTTTGACTGCATCGTGCCAAGTGCAACATTTGATGGAGGGGGGATTATGTTGTGGGGTTGTTTTTCAGGAGATGGGTTCGGCCCCTTAGTCCCACTGAAAGGAACTCTTAATCCTTCAGCAGACCAAGAGATTTCGGACAATGTCACTCACTGTGTGGTATGACTGCGCACTAGTGCCCAAAGCAAGGTCCACAAGGACATGGGTGAGTGAGTCTGGTGTGGAAGAACGTGACTGGCCTGACCTCCAGCCGATAAAGAACACCTCGGACTGCAAGCCAGGGCTTCTCGTCCAACACAGTGTCCGACGTGACAAACGTGCTTCTGGAGGAATGGTCACAACTTCCCATAAACACATTCCTAATCCTTGTGGAAAGTTTTCCCCAGAGGAGATGAAGCTGTTATAGCTGAAAAGGGTGGGCCAACATTCTATTAAACCCTATGTCCCTAAGGGAGTGTTGAGTGTTGAGAGACTCTGCAGGCACGTTCTTTTTACAGCACTCATTACACTGCAGTGACTTTGGATAATGGAGCAGAGCAAGTAAAGCAGAGCAAGAGAGGACCTGTCAGAGCACAACCACAACCAGAGCAAAACAAACCTAAACCAGCAAAGTGTATTAATGGGGTCTGTAATCTTCAGGATGGTTTTTTTTTTTTTTCAATCTGGTATTTCCTTTCACTGGCACTCCCTCCCATGTTTTGGACGCTGTACTGTGGGCTAGCCCTTATGAAACGATATTATATGGCAGTGTATTGGAAAATATAGTGCAATATATTAAATAATACAATGTCATATATGGGAAACAAGTGCATATATTTATATAGTGATAAATATATTACAATATATTGTATAATACATAAGGAATTGCCCCTTTTCATATATTGTATGTATGGTAATATTATATATATTTACTTATATACTGTAATATATTTCATTTTATATGTAATAGACATCATATGTATTTCTCCATATGTGTTTGCATATATAATAATACATATAGTTTTATATATGTGAGAATATATACATACTGTATATTGCCACATGTATGTATGAAAATATTCTAATATATATAAAACTATATATACACATTACTTATATAAATAAATAAATATATTACAATATATAAGTAAATATATATTATACTACCATATATATATATATTGCTGCAATATATGAAAAGCAGCAATTCCTTATGTATTATACAATATATTGTAATATATTTCTCACTATATAAATATATGCAAAATATATGCACTTGTTTCCCATATATGACATTATATTATTTAATATATTGCACTATATTTTCCAATACATTGACATATATTATCGTTTCATAAGGGAGGAGCTTTCGGTGTGCATTTGGGTGTGTCCCGAATGTGCCAGAGCATCAGAAAATGCAGCAGAGCTGATTTTGATTAGAGATGTTGGCTTTTGGATGATGTAGTCACACATATATACATATCTTGCACGAACAATTGTAGAGCACTCTCTGTTGAGGATGTGTCAACCTATTGGCAATGTCATTTGACTGACTGGGCGGGGGGGGGTGGGGGGGGGGTGTTCCAACGATTGCATAATAAGTCAATAAGACAAAAGCCTTTCATTTATAATAATCATTTGTACATGTATATCGTCGCTGTCCAAAGAAAAACAAGTATCTTTAAAATGGCAACTCTACAGGAGAGGCCAAAAACCTCATTTAACTTTAATGTAAGTCAATGGAACCAGACATCCTACCGAGCACTTCTGGGCCATTTCAGTGGGTCCGCTCATCATGCAAATCTCACAGTACGTAAAGGGCAGCGGCTGTTTTCAATTGATGCATAAAAGTCAAAATGGACAAAAATGGAGATGCATGTTTTTCATTGGACAGCGACGATATATTCATTGGTACAGGGTCAGTGGTCCTCTAATATTTATACACACATCATCAAAAGAATAGTGGCATCTAGAAGCAGGTGGCAGATTCCAGTGCTGTTGGGAAGGAAGATAAAGGTTACCAGGAACACCAAATGATGATCAATTTGGACTGATATGACTGACAGCAATATTTATTAATCTACACATACAGAAGTAGTGTCTCTCAGTATGGGGTCGGGCCACTATGCTTGCCAATGCAACATGCCTGATGTCTCAGCGTGGAGTTTAGAGGTTCCTAATGGTGTCCTGTGATAATCCATCCCATGCAGCTTGAATACAGTTGAATACAGTTGTGGCTGTTGGGTCAGTCTGGCACAGCGATAAGGCCCATCCCTGCTTATGTCATAAGTCCTGGGTGGAACAATCCTTTGGGTGATGAGTGTATAAATTGGATCTATGTGCATTCAGAAAAATGATTCCTGTACATGCCAAAAACCCCCATGACTCTTTAACGACCATCGATGACTGCTCCGATGAATTAGATAAACTCACTCCAGTTTTCCATTTCGAGCTCTGTGCTAGGACCGGGGGTTTTGGGTAGGAATTGAGGCAGTTCTTCTATCTTATGATACTCTTTGTGCTTTGTTTATTATGTCTAGGCAAGGCCAGACCACGCTTCCTGAAGGAGTGAGGGCAGAGGGAGACAGGCTGCACTTCCTAAAGTCAGACGCTAGTCTCAATGGTCTTTACTTCTGTGAGGTTGCAAATCAGGAAGGTGTAGCCAGAGCTTCGTTGTTTAAATACAACACAGAAGGAAGCTTCCTAAGCTGGTTGCTAAAACTAGGTATGATAAAATGTGCATTCAGGCCATGTAATGCATAAGACCCACGCTTACAAACACAGTTATATCAGCCCAGATCAGGAGGCTTCTTTGTTTATGCCCATTTGTATGTAGCATACCTTATGAACAAATGAGCTAGAGCTGCTGGTATGTCCAGACTTTGATTACTGACTTCTTTAACATAAGGATAACTCAGTGTATAGAAGTTTATCTGCTGAATACAAAACTCTTAAAATGCGATAAGCCTTAAAATGTAGAGATCAAGCCCATTTACCCAACAGGCTTGGCATTACAAATCTGTTTATTCTGGGTTAACACTGGTCTAATCATTCATGTCCTTGTTTTCTCCATTCTTAGGAATCTGCTGAAGCCCCCTTATGAACTCCCACAACTCTTCATTGCTGATCTACGGGGGTGGATGGATGGGTGGATGTATTTGTGGGCCTCTGGGCTTTAGTAGGCCTGCCAAGTCTACCCCATTGCTTAAATTCCATGCACATATCACAGACATTAAGCAAAGACCGTTTTGTGCCGGACAGACTCCAACACTTCAGAGACAGATGGAATGTCCTACTGCCCCAAACCTCTATCTGCTGAGGGACTTGTTGGGGGTGGTAAAAGGCCTGTATTTTTTTTTTTTTTTTGAGAATAATAAAGGGACAAAGGCCTGTCTTATTAGGATGATACGGGGACAAAGGCCAGTATTATTGAGAACATTTCAGCTGAACAACTCCAAATTCTCTACCACTACAGTGTTCTAGCTTTTCTAGAATGGCTCAGATTTTATAAAACAGTGTCCCGTTGTGCCCATTCCTTGTGATTCTGTAATATCCATGTTTTGTACCACCAAATGTTCTTAATAATCAATTTTTATTTATTTATTTTTTTTATTACTAAGCATTTATGGAAAAAACAGTCTGTTGGCAGGTTAAACATGAGGCATTCAAGTTAATGGGCAACTTTTTGGTGGCAGCTGAAGTCACGAAAGGAACGTAGCCAGGAAAGTCAGGCACCGTAATGTTCCTCTATCCAAACTGCTCACCCTCGTAGCTGACCCAGTTTGTTCTCTGCGGTCCTAACACCACTGATTTCAGCCTCAATCCCAGCTACAGATTTCTACTGTCTTCCCTCTCTTCCACTCCTCCTGCAGTCCAGCACACCTCAAGGAAGAGTAAAGAGAAGCGGGACTCTGACATCGCCATTCTAAACATTCTCAGCAGAGGCCTAGGAGAAGATATGCAGCTCAACACTCATCTGCTTTGACGGCTAGCAGAGGGGAAGGGGAGGCAGTTGATGGGGGAGGTCCAGTTAATGGATATCTTAGTTCATCTTGCTCGGGTTTTTCTGTTACTTTTATGACACATAAGTTCCCCAGATCATCTTACTAAAGAGCATTTCATTCCCACCCCTCTATTCCAGGATGACAGTTCTTGCATTCACAGGGCTGCAGATCCTTAGCCTGATAAACATTCAGGAGCCTTCTAACATCTGGACTGGCCTGTAAAATTCCCAGATTTGAAGGTCAGGACAGGCATCCACCAAATCGGGCCTTGCTCCACAATTCTTTCAATAAACTTGGTTATTTCAAAATGCCGTTGTGCCATTTGGTGAATGTACAACAACAACAACAACAACAACAACAACAACAACAACAACAACAACAACAACATTATTAATAGTATTAATTATAATACCGATTAATTAATTAATTAATTTAAAAATACACTGATGGAAGTGTACCTAAGACAGTCCACAGACATAGAATGTAGCCACAATTGTGACTCAGCGTCAGGCACCGTTAAGAATTTAATACATTCCCTCTGCGTACCAACCTTAAGTCAAAGCAAAGTCGATCTGATATCACACAGGCGCTGGTTTAAAAGCATCCCTGCAATGAACGTGTCAGTGTTTTAGCCTTAAGATATACGAGCCAACCTGCATTCCTGCTTAACACACAGTAGCTGTTCTTTAAGAATGCTGTTCAGTATCAAATGAGTTCTTTCTCAACCTTACACACCCTCAAAAATGATTTCATGAATGATAATTGATTAAAACGATAATAAATGTAATGTGTAATCTGAACATGTTTACTGAGTCACAGCGTTATCGAGTGGTTGGCATGTAAAGAGTCAGTCTGAGAAGTTGTGAAATGCTTTACTGTAGAAACCCTTACGAACTTTTTTTATGGGAATATGTCTTCTGATTTTAACGTGTGGTGTTGGTAGTTGAATGGTAATAAATGTTGGTTCCAGTGCTGAGATTTCCACAGTATAATAACCGCCTCTGAAGATATCACGGCCTACAGTATTTCACTGTTATAATTTAAGAAGCTGTCCAAAGTGAAATGTCTGACTCTGAGATGTCCAGGGTCTTGTCAAAGATGTGGGGGAACTGGAGCTTCCTGTTGCTTCCTGTTCGCCAGCTTGTTTTATAGATTTTCCGTTCCACCTTAAATTGTGACGCAGGTACACTTGGGTGCCTATACAAGGTGTAGCGTTTAAGGTGCAACAGAACATTTGATTGAGATCCGGGACATGGGAAGCCAACTTCAGGCGACTTCTTGTTTGAAGACCGACGGCTTGGTTCCTTGGGAAGGGCATGAAAAGTGCTGATATCACCTTCACAGACTGGAATGGATTTCTCCACAGTTTTACTGCTGTGCATTCGGGGTGTAAACAATAACGAGCCAGGACTGTGACATAGCAGTTTAGGATTTTGGAATGGGCCTGTTTTGTTGTTGTCCTCTTATGTAAATTCAGGATTTGTATTAGTAGGAGAACCAACCGTGTTTGAGGCACAGTCAGTTCCATGTGGCGAATGTTGTTCAGCTATCCCTGTAATAAACACAGTCCTGTGGTCTATAGTGCAGTCTCTCGTACCTTGTAAAACAGTGTGCATACTATTTCAGTATGATACCAATATGTAGTGTTTTACCTTTTAAAAAAAATAACAACAACAACAACAACAACAACAACAACAACATAGGGGGAAATCCTCTACCAGTGGGTCCCCATTATTGCACTATGATGGGATCAGTCCTACAGAAAATAAGCGGCGATGTCTCTTTGACTAAAGCGGGAAAGGCTGAATGATTTAAATATTTAGCTCCATGGAGTGAGTGAGTGAGTGAGAGCGAGAGAGAGAGAGAGAGAGAGAGAGAGAGAGAGAGAGAGAGAAAGAGAGAGAGAGAAAGAGAAACCAACAACATTCAGAGCACAAACATCAGTGAAGCAACACAATCACAGTGCAGCTAAGAGAGTACTCTAGCCAATCACAGCAAGGAGGCGTGGCTTCGGTCAGAACGCCTTCTCCTCAGACAGGCTTATTAAAGGCAGGTGCTGGAAGTGCTTTTACTCTTTGCTCTACTCCAGTAGTCCAGGATGAATAACCATCTCCCTCTGATTGTGACTTCAGTGACACTTTTCCTCGCCGGACTGACTCCAGGTAAGTGTGACGAGCAGCACATG